>JAOTAV010011958.1:0-26649 GCA_026546445.1 Cyclargus thomasi | reverse complement strand
TTTTCGTGCGAGTTGCCTGTGGAAAAAAGGACTACCTTGTTATATTTTATATCGAGAATGAAGCAACGAAATATAATAAACATTAATGGCATCTTAATTATAAAGGTTAACGCTGACAAAATTATAATAAATAACTTTTTTCTTCATAATCACAAATATATTTTGAAGTATTTGAATAAAAAAAATATAAAAATACCGTAGTGTGTTTTTATTTTGACATTTCTTCCTGTTACGATTCGCGTCAAATGTGGTGACATTTTTATGCCTTCTCTGCTGATATTATTTGACATATTTCAGGTTAACATTTACGATAAGCCGTCCGAAATTGGCTGGTTACGGTTACCGTTAAATAAGGCGTCGTTTTAAGCATCTCGGGTGCTGATTTTGTTAAGTATGGCGTCTTCCTATTTTTTTTTTGAAGTTCTTGATCGGTTAATTATATCTGACGTTTAACTAGAGATTGGAAAGTTGGTTTAATATTTTGTCAAGTTAAAGTAAGTTGGTGCAAATCACTCTTAATAACAAGTTTAACTTGTAACCAATCTATCAAGGCTTGGTTGACATTACCTTGAAGCGGCAAATCAAAATGAAACCTATAACATATATCATAAAGTGGCGTTTTATTTGAGTTCTTGTGTGTCACATGTTACTTTTTTGGTATTTATAGAAAACATCACTGATTATTTCCATACATTAATCGTTATAACAAATAATTAAGAAATGCATAATAAATTATTAGCTTACCAGCTAAAATCACGGTATTCGTGTACTATCTGGCCACCAGCTGTGATACCACTTATATATGAACATGATATACAAAGATATCTTAATAAGTATAATCTTAGATAAGCACGGTCAAAGATTCGGTTCACTATCACCAATCAAAAAGTATTTTCCTATCAATATTTATCTATACTTAATATAATAATATAAAACTGAAGAGTTTTTTCGTTTGTTTGAATGCGCTCATCTCAGCGACTACTTGCCAAATTTTTAAAAAATGTGTTAGTTTGTCAATTTATCAAGGAAGGCTATAGGCTATATAACAGCACGCTACGACCAAATGGAGCTGAGCAGTAATAAAAAATGTTGTAAAACGGGATAATTTATAAAGTTTCATGCGGTCGTAGTCGCGGGCAACTGCTAGTTGACAAGTTGAGATTTAAAAAATAATAAAAGTAGGGTACGATGCAAAATTCCAGTACGTTCCAGTGCCCGTTTTTTATCAAAGTAGGACAACGAGCTGGCGGGTCACCTGATGGTACGTAGCTGCCGTTGCCCCTGGATTCTTGCAATATCAGAAGAATTTAATGTGTGTTGCGAGCATCAGCCCCTATTCCTATTCCCATTCCCTATTCCCTCATAAAGACCGGCAACGCACTTGCGACTCTTCAGATGTCACGAGTGTCCATGGACGACGGCAGTTGCTTTCCATCAGGTAGCCCGTCTGCTCGTTGGCTCCCAAAATATCATTAAAAAAAAAACTCGTCCTCTATCCCTATTCCCCCTCTCTATTCTCGAAGCCTATTTATCGAATAGGCGTTATGTTGTTTGTTTGCTCTATTTTATCTCCTTGAGAGTATATTTTTTTGTTGACAATAATCTTTTATATAAAAAAAAGTATAAATATTTTTTGCAGTTTTCATTCATCAGTAAACAAAAATTCTAGAAAAAAACTGACAATTATTATCTTTTAGTCGTCAGGTTATCTGATGATGTTATGATTGAAAATGTTATCATCACGCACTGAAATGCTAATTGTACTGTATACTACCTTTGTATAAACATGTACAAAGGTAGTATATTATACAATTGACTACTGTTTTATACGAGGCCGTGGACTCCGGTCGCAGGAATGGGAATAGGGAAGTTGGGCCCGGTGGTCACCGGTGTAAACTCACTCACCGAACGAAACACAGCACAACGTTTCACGTCAGTTTTCTGTGAGGCAATGGTATTAATCTGGTCGAGCCGGCCCGTTTGTGCCGAAGCATGGCTTTCCCACGGCAGTGAGCATCCGTATTATGTACTTGAGATCGGAAAATGTCTCATCGGTACACGCCTTCACCGGGGCTCGAACCTTTTACTTTTCATGGTGCATTTGAGTTTTGACTTTCAGCCAATATGGCTGATATATATTTAGCTACTAGCTAATGGTTGCCGCTCCCACCTGTATGTCAGAACTTCCGTTACATGTAAACAAGCTTGCAACAAAAATGATGTGTTTATTGTACCACGGAGAAAATTTATTTATATATAATTAAATTATCACATTTTTAAACTTATGATACGTAAATACTTAGATCTAGAATATATATTATGATGCTTTGTTCTAATATTTATATTATAATCTGTTTTATTTATTCACATTATTTATGTACTTTAATTTATGATACATGTTTATTTTTCTGGAATATGTTTTCATAATTGTGCACGTCCTATCTGTCTGTTATTAAATCCAATCTCTCTCCGTGGGGCTGCTGTAAGAGATTTCTTTTAGAATAAGCAGATCCTTTGTGTCGAATTTTCGTGTTTGTAAGATGTTTTCAATGTTTTCTTGTGTGAAATAAATAAATAAAAAATAATTAAATATAATAAAGTAGTAAAATTTAGTCATCACGTTTAATCTGAAGTGTGTTTTTGTAAAGACTTGATGCATTATTAAAAAGACAAGAATAGTCACACACAGTAATTAAAGACCGCGTTTGGGCACACAATTCGGGATCTTTAGTTTTGAATTTGTTTCGTCCAGGTAAGAAAAAATGCTAAACATCTCTTAATTTGGTCCACCAAAGGTCCTACCCATTAGACTATGGACGCTCTACACAATCGATACCGTGGTAATGAAGAAAACCAATTACAGAATATAGAAATTGAAATATATTTTTTTTATTTCTTTATTCTGTAATGGGAGTCCAACATATAGTACCAATTTTATCTTTGAACTGTTTATTATACTATTAGGATTATCTTAGCTGAATATAATAAATACAAAACTTGAAAACACTCCAAGTTTACAGTTAAAAGGCCTTGAAAGTTATTGTTAAGGTTGAAATGAAATACGTCTGCTTTACATGAAATTTTAATAAATTATTGTTTGTACTTTGTAGGAACGTAACGCCTTTGGACTTCAGCACAGCACAGCTTCGACTGAAAAATAAATAGAATCGTATTCACATCGTAATTATTCAAACTTTTTCACAAGAATAAGGGAACGCTGTGTTTTTTTTTAATTCCTCGCCGAAGGAAAGACGTTGCTGTGTGTTGTTAACCCTAAAGTATACGAAAACTTTTCTTATTCCAAATTATTATTTGATTTATCATATCTAAAAGCACTCGCAGGTATATTTAAAACAAAAAAAATCATTTCATTCGTTTGGGAGCTATGATATACACACACAGACAAGTGAAGCAAGCCCTCATTAACTAAACGAACAGAGTATTCACATTCATATCAGTAAAAATGTGTCGCAGTCCCAAAATACTTTGAAAAACCCAATGTCGCAGAATTCAAAAAATCTTGCGTGCTCGAAAAAAGCTGCGCTTTCACGCTAGTTGGGCGAGCGAAGCGAGCTCTCTATATCCCACTTCCCGAAAATATTTGCGGTATACTTTACGGAAAAACTATTAGAGCTTAAGGCGTGAGATTTTTCAAAGTAATTAAGGTACATGCGTAGATGTTTTTAAATAAAATGTTATAGATTATAGATAATAATAAATAAATAATATTGCACTACTAACGCCATCTATGAGTTGATATGTATAACTGTAAAGTTAAACTTATCTTAACAGTTGCACATCTCAACTTATAGATGGCGTTATTATCTAAAGTCATTTTTAAGTGTTATTTCATTACACGAACTGAGTAGCCACTTATATAATCCAGAACCGTAAAATTTGATAAAAAAGTCTGTCACAATTACAGATTACTTTGAAAAACCCATTGTTTGTAAAACAACTACAATATTATCAATCGATAAAATGAGGGAGAGGCTTCAATTATGGCTTCTGGATATATCACACATAATATCATAGACTTAATTATCAGTTAGCCAGTGAGATCAGTTAATTATCGGTGGCATTCAGACTAAGCTCCTTACATTACGTGGTATAGCAGTGGCGCATACGAGCGACCTCTTAGTCGCTGACGCGAATCGCGATCACTGCAAAGTCAATGCAAGCTCATCAAGATAACATAAATCGACGTGATACTTTACTTCCGTAGAACTGGAGTCTTAGCCAAGATCTAAATGTTTTTGCTTCTTTGTAGAATCGCCAATAAAAAATGTATGGAAAAATCATTAGCGCTTTATGTCATTTCCAAACATTTTGTTTGGCGGTTCAACAAAGAAACGGAACCGTTTAGGTCTTGGCTAAGCCCCCAGACGTTTTCCAAAAGTAAATAAAACATTGATTGAAACATTGCACTATTAGGTGAATTTACTTATAGCCAGTCAATGGACCTAAATCTTTTAGTCGCGCTAAGTTACAGATCACGTCTGACATAGCAATGAATTATTAGAACCGAATAACGTAGGTCCGTCAACTAGCTAGGAATCAATTTCCTCGATTGTACCCACACCATATATTAAAAATAAAAAAGAATACCGAAACTGGGAAACGAACTGTCACGCGTCGCGTGTATTATTTTCGAATCCGTAGTAATCTGAACATACTCGTGTACTACAGCAAAATCTTTAAGAAAGGCCGACGACCTGCAACTCAAATGTTTCCAGTATCCATGAGCAAAGGCAATATTTATCTATCTATTCTAAATATATTATGTTCTATTTAGGTTTAGTTTTCAACCGCTAAAAAATAATTGGCGAAATTAAAATTATGCATTCCGTTTGCACTGACCTTAATAGGTAATTGAATGAACAAGACTATTGGAATAGCCTAAGTTAATTACAATACCTATGTGATACTAAGTTGTTAATCTCTATTAATGAATTCCTGTGCTCTAATACTCCTGTGTACTATATTCCTGTTCAAAAAAACTTTTTAAAGAAAATACGCTTTCTTCTTGATGGTTTGAAGGTCTGAAAACACCTTTAGCGATAAAGTCTGGCTAATTTAAGTTGTACCAAGCATGTATTTTGACTAGCAACATTTTTTGCCGTGGGAGAGCCATGTTTTGCCATGAATGGGTCGGCTCAACCGGAGTGATACCACGGCCTCACAGAAAACTTGTGTTTCGTCCAGTAAGTGAGTTTACCGTTGGCCCAACTTCCCCAATCTCCCTATCCCTATTTCCATTCCCATTCCCTATTCCCTCAAAAAGACCTGCGACTCTTCGGATGTCACGAGTGTCCATGGGCGACGGCAGTTGCTTTACATCAGGTAACCTGTCTGCTCCTTTGCCCCCTAAATATCAAAAAAAAATTTAAAAACGAAATGAAAATAAAACGATATTTAATTTTATATATAGTCTTTTGACAGGTTTTTTACCTAAACAATTGATATTTTTTATGCAAAATGTACAAAAATACTATATATATAGATATGATTAACTGGATCGAGAGTCTGATTTTGATCAAAGATAATAAATTATACTTCGAAATACATTCTTCGTTTTTTGTTTATAACAAACACCACTCTGTCTCTCTGTCTATGAATCTCAAGAGAATACCACTTTAGTTGTTACACAAACTTGGAATTAAATCGGGTTTAGGTGGTTACCTTATTTTGTTATGACCAATTAAAAAAATATGAATAATCAAAGTCTTTTGCCCTATTAGAATTGGTGTACCATATAAAATTTTAAAGTTTTGAATGAGGAAGGCGTTTTACTAGGTTCAGCTTAAGCCCAACTGTTGAAATAGCAACAATTTTGAACTTGTATCAAAATATTACCTCTGGTCCAACATGTATAGCTAAATGCATGTCTTCGGCGTCTTTAGGTATGTAGAAGTTTGCGTCGCTGTGTGCATTCACACTTATCGTCTTCCCTGTGCATCCGCCATCTTTCTTTTCCCCGGAAATAACGTCACAGTACGCTCCTTGAGGTAGAGTGGTCTGAAAAAAAAGAAAATTTCCTCCATCCAATTCCGTTGAAAAACTTTAAAATATGCTCTTCCTACTTTCATCACAAGATATAGAGAAAAAATCCGTTGAAATGTCAGATATTGGCCACAAAAGACCGGCAACGCACCTACAACTCTTCTTATGATGCGACTGTGATTTTATAAAAAAACAAGACGTATTCATTTGGATATACAGAGTGCTGAACTCTACTAACTCCTTACTGGCAAATACGTTTTACTCTTTTGTTCTTAATCCAAATAACGTGAAATCGAATTGACGACCTACCTCTAAGCCACTAAACAAGTGTTTCCCAGCATTAACATACCTTCAAAGAAACATTCAAATCCACGCCAGATTCGCCATTAAAAACTATAAATCCTCTGTTCTCCCGCGCGAAAGCTATCTGCTTGTTCCCATTGTCCCACCAGTGGGAAACTGGGGTGGAACCCACGGCATTCCTAAAGGCCACCATTTGGTAGATCTGTCGCCATCTGTGCTCGCATACCCAACCATTACCACACGTACCATCCTGTGAAAAAAAAAGCTTATTTAATTTTTATATTCGCGCTTCTGGTTACTATAGAAGCGTCCCAGGTATATGTAACCAAAAAGTAAGATTTGGTACCAAGGTATACCCTGCGTATACCTTGGTACCAAATCTTCAGAAGGTACTGAGAGAACTGCGATTCCTCACAGATACGACTTTGGGGTTTTCGGCCTTATTTTAAGAACTGAAAGCATATGCTACTACAATATAAAATATATTCATAATCATCATCACTGCCATTTAAATATTGGTTGGATACTATTGATAGTGATTAGTGGGTACAATTTACGTACATTATTTACTGAAGTGGAACAGAGTTTGCGTTGTGTTCGTCCACTGAATGAGTTTACCGGATGCCTTAGACACTATTCCAATCTCTATTCACTTACCCTCTTACCGTAACCTATAGCCTCATTAAAAGTCCGGCAACGCACATGCAACTCTGATGCCACAAGTGTTCATGGGCAACGGCATTGCTTTCCATCAATCGTCTTCTTCTTTTTTTGTAAAAGTAGGGGGGCACTTTCATAAAAAAATAAAAATTACCCTCGGAGGTCGACGATTCCCATAGCAACGCCACCGACGGATCCCGAAACTTACCGGGTGTATGGTAGGTGACAGTATCTCCTCATTCCGACTGGGCGGCCCCACCTCGTGGTTGTCAAAGTGGTAGCTGCTCATCACGCGAGGGGTACCGTACCGGTGCGCCAACAAGAAGGCTACCGCTGCCTGTGGATCATCATATGATAATTGAGTCACTTTGTCAATTTTACGTATTTGTACCGTGTGTGTTCTAGCAGTAGATATACTCTTGCGACTCTGCGGATGTCACGAGTGTCTATGGGCGACGGCAGTTGCTTTCCATCAGGTAACATGTCTCTTGCCTCCTAAATATTATTAAAAAAATACGTTCAAAACTACCCCAAGTTCTCATTTTCCCTCCATATTACCAGGGCCCAAGGTCAACAGTTTCCTTTGGGTTGAAAACTTTATGCAAGGAAACTCAATCTCATTTCTGAACACCGATGCATAAACACCCCACATATATGGTTTTAATAATGTTTTAAATTCATTTCTAATTGTATGGGAGACCCCCTTAAAATGCAAACTCTTTAGTTTTAGAAGAAAGTGACAATAAAACACAGATGGATAAGGGTTCCGTGCCTTTTGGCTTTGGAACTCCTTAGATTATAATAAGACCTTATAAGCTCTCGGATCCTTATAAGTGAGAACATCACTAGTCCGCTGCGTATCGTGGTTGTCGATGAACACTAGTGCTGTATCGCTGGGTGACAGGCCCCACTCCTCTCCCCAGTTCCGCAACCACTTCATAGCGTTATGGCCACGAAAGACGTTCTTCAGCTCGTTGCCAACCTGATAGAAGATAGAATTTACGTAAGTCGCTCTACACACGTAAGCATCCGACGTGTCATGACACGCGCCCGGCATACATAGCAGGCATGTCGCCAACATGTCGGCGGCTTTAGGGTGTAGAGCTCCTAAAACATAATAAAATGTTAAATACGAATAGTTGTGTATCATTTAGGCGCTGAAATAATTTAGATGAAATGGGGCATGGATGTACAACGAGTCCTGAAAAATGATAATAATATTAAAATAAACAATAATTGCTTCTTAGCGCAGTCATATGGAAAGGTGTGTTGTTAACCCCTGAGCCGATTTAGATAAAATTGTGGCACGGAAATGAAAAGAAGTTAGAAAGAGACGCTTTAGTGTCCTCGTCAAATAGTACGTTTTTTTTTGGGAACACCTAATTCGAAACTTCTATTCACCTAAATCCACATAAAAACATTGATCTTAAGGTGCTGTAAAAAAATAAAGCTTACTCGAAACTCGGTGACGTCACCCAGGGACGTGTACTCATCTGGGCGGATGGGCTCCCCGCCGTAATATATCACCTCCTGGTAGACATACGGACGGCGGGGCCCCAAATCCGTGTTAAAGTTGTCCAAACGACTGTAAATCTCTCGAAGGTCGCGTGGATCCATGTGTTTCGACGCGTCCACTCTGAAAGGAATTTTTTTGAAATTTTTATTTTTTATCAGACTGGCAGTACTTTTTAGGTACTGTGCGTCGATTCTACGGTTTAAATGCTACTTGCTATTTAATGGAAAATGGACAAGAACGAAACTGTAGAATGACATGTTTATGTATCGAATCCAGTGCTGATTATACTTTAACGTAAAGGAATACCCTGAATGGCATGCCCGTTTAAATAATTATTAATTCAGCGATTTCGGTCACTGGATTGGAATAATACACTCTATTCTGCCGCCCTCAAGATAAAATGTCGCTATGTACAAAAAGTACTTTTTGAGTTATGAGCAAAAAACGCCGCAGTTTTTCTAAGGGGTTGGTACTTCATAACGGCATTATTAATTTTAATAACTCGATGACTATAAAAGCTAAAAAAATTTTGATAGAGCTATTTCTTCTGATTATGATGGCATTTAAATGTCAAAAACTACCAGATGCTGGTTAACGGCATTTAAGCTTGAGGACGGCAGTATTATATATATGATATAATTTGAAAAGATCTGGCCTGGATACCTGATGCCTGCAACGCCCAACTTTATCAAGTGGTTTAGATATTTTACAATATGGTTGCGTACTACCTCTTGACTCTGGTTTAAATCCTTCAGGGACACCAACTGACATTTTCTAACCTGCAAATAACAATGAAAATACATTGTAACTAATTGTCTAACTTACCTAGGTATGAAGAATTAATTTGATAGGGAAGTTTACTAACTTACACAGTTACTTCTACACTTACTACAAATCTTTTTTTTTTGTAATTAGGAGGCAAGTGAGTAAACGCACCACCTAATAGGTAACAAACACAATAGCCCATAGACAATCGCAACATTAGGTTTTAGAAGGCAAACGAGGAGATCACCTCATGGGGAGCAATTGCCGTCGCCTGACCTTCAACAGCGGAAGACGTGCAAGTACGTCGTACGTATTTTGAGAGGGATTAGGCTGCGAGAATGGAATCCCTTTTAAGGAATATGCTCTTTTAATGTTTTTTCAAACGCCTCATATCCTTCCTATTTTTGTAGGCCATGCGGCCATGGCCTATCATTCAGGTCAGCGAATATCGTAGTTGCACGAGGCGGCAGAAACAATGTGACCTGTCTTCCTGAAATTTAAAATCCTTGACTGCCTTCCATACTTACTTCAGAAACATTCTGATAGTCGTTGATATCGCAATGTGGTGTATGGAAGTTGTCAGCGACGTACGGTACTGCTGGGTAGTGGTAGCGGTCGAAGTTGGCGGTGCTACCACCTGTCCCTACACTCCCAGCAGCCGCGTTACCAGTCATATGGTTGATCACTACGTCCGCGTAGATTCTGAAAGAGAGAACCGGAGTTATTGGACTGATCTGCGATAACCTTAGAGTCTCTGGCCACTAAAGTAAAAGAGATCGTTTTATTTTCTTTTTATAACGCAATGTTTAGTACTATGAAGCAGCGAGTCCAGTTTTTCGGAATCAAAATTACGAATATGGACACGCAGCTAAAACACTTTTCAGAAAACCATCTATCATAATTATTTTTGTGGAAATCTATTAAGCAATCACTGACCTGACTCCCACTTTATTGCACCTCCTGATCATGTCTTGCAGCTCCTCTTCACCCCCCGACCTGGTCACCAGCTGGTACGACATCACCTGGTACCGCTCGTACCACGGTCTGTTCCCATTATTCCGTATGATCAGATTCTCCGATGGTGGTGATATCTTAGAAAAAAGAAATGTATTACATACCTTTATGTTTAGCGTAATCATAATCATAATATATCATTTATTGCAAGAATGAAGTTACAATGGAATTAATAATACTAGAGGTGTCCATGTGATTTTAATGTGGTGGAAATTCGAGCATAAATATTTAAATCCATCATTTAGACGAGCTACAAAAATAAATTCTATTCTTAATTCAATCACAGACTTCAATTTGGCATAAAGGTCTCGTTACCAGGCTATTAAATTTTATAAAAAGAAATACAGACTTCAACCACAAGCAATAGAGTACTTCGTGTGCGATTATCGTGTCATATCAAAATATTGTAGTGTGCGTATTGTATTATTCGTTTCATTTATTACAAATATGCAAAATTAAAGCATATTTTAAAAATAAAATTAGTATTCCACGCTCCTCCTTCATATATGTTCAATAACTGGGAGGAATTTCATGCTATTACATCTACGCGTCTTTCGTTAAAAGGGGTACAAAGTTTTGCGCTCGCGTATTAATATAATAAAGATAGTCACATTGAACACATCTTTCATTATATGAAATATTGTGCAACATAGTCTGGGAAATAGCAGCAGTAAAGAAGTTTCTTTTTATTTTATAGAAGTAAAGGGAGGATTGAAATGCCACGTTGTAAACCAGGCTGTATGTAACATTTTGATCTGTCATTATAAAGCAGTGGCGGCTTCGATCTCTAGGGCCTCCGATAAACTTATTCACTGGATACAAACACAGCTCAACGCTGTTTCATGCCGGTTTTCTCTAGGTTATTAAAACTAATTCACACGACAACAGTGACAAGTGCACTGACTAGGCAATCGACTGACGTCAGTTACTGACTTCAACAAAAATCTCAGTGGAATTTACCTGTACAGCACCATAGCCTTTCGGAGCGAGGAACCTCTCGCACTCCAGAGCCACGTCCTTCCACTTCCACTCGAACAGGTGGACTATTGTAGACCGGTTTGTCCATTGGTTGGTCTTACTGTGGTCACACGTGGCCAGGCCAAATAATAAAAAGGCCAGGGTGAAAAGTATCATTTTCTGGAATATTTTTGCTGTATCCTTTATCAGAGAATGGGTAGATTTATTCGTTGGTGTTTTTATAACGAACACAACAGACGAACGAGCAACCCGTTTGACTGATCGAAATCGACAACCATCGTCCATGGACTCGCAACTTAGTAAAAGTTGCAAATACGTAGACGGCCTTAATTTTGTCAGGCCTGCCCCCCTAGACAAGTGGCAAGCGATTAACGTTTACGATAATCGCTTCGCTTATTTTGTATGGGCTTGACATATTCGAACTCGACTAGATCACGTGACTTTTCGTTCGTTCATGTCGATCCCGTACAAAAACACGCGAAGCGATTATCGTAAACGATGCTCGCTTACACTTGTCTAGGGGGTTGGGGAGTTGAAAATGTATGAAAATGACATAAGCTAAGTTCGTTACGACTTATGTTATTTCCATACATTTTTGTTCTGAATAAGTTTTAAACAAATATTTTGACCTACCATCGGTTCAAGAACTAACCGTGTGAGAAGAGATATACTATAGAGACCCTGATCAAAACTGGATTCAAAATGAAAATTAAATTAAAAGGATTCTAAATAAGCCACCATTTTGATATCATAACGAAGCGATAAAGAAAACGTGGAGGCTAGAGTTTCGAATCTCAAACAGCTGAAAACGTATTTTCGACAAAACGTGTTCTATTCTAATCGTTAGGAAAAATAGGAATTGTAATAAAATTTTAAGAGTACATATTTTAATCATATTATATTTTCATAAAAGAAAATTACGCTTTCATACTCACATAAAGAATGTCATTAAAAATTAATAACATTACGTTCTCTCGATTAAATTTCAGTCGTCAAAGAAAAATGCAGAGCATTTCTTTAATACCCTAGTTCCTTTGCTTGTTACGTTATTTTCGTGTATGCAAAACTTCCAAGTGAAATTTTCTACAACATTTTCCGATTTTCATTTAAAACTCAAAGCTGAGCTCTTAAGGTAATACGTTAGAAGACGGAGTATCGTCAACATAGAATAATATATATATTTCATGATATTTAAAAGGCAAACGAGCAGACGGTTTACCTGATAGAAAGCAACTGCCGTCGATAATGCACACTCGTGAAATCTTAAGACTCGCAAGTGCGTTATCGGCCTTTTTTATGAGGGTATAGGGAATGGGAATAGGGATAAGAAGATTAGGAAAGTTGGATCACCGGTAAACTCACTCACTGAACGATGAGTATGAGGTGGTGGTCGGCCCATTTGTGCTGAAGCATGGCTCGCCCATGGCAATGAGCATCAGTATTATGTACTTGAGATCGGAAACGTCTCATTGGTACACGCCTCCACCGGGGTTTGAACCTGCACCCTCTCGAGTGCGAACTAAACGTCTTATATCAACTTACCCTGATTATCTAAAAATATCCCTATCCCCTCATAAAGGCCGGCAACGTACTTGCGACTTCTCGGATGTCGCGAGTGCCTATGGGTAACGGCAGTTGCTCTCTATTAGGTAGCCCGTCTACTCGCTTGTCCCCTAAATATTATTTAAAAAAAACAGTGATACCTATAAAAAGAACACATATACCTTGCACCTTGTATACATGTTTGCATTAAAACCGTTTTAAAATCTGGGGTTGTACCCGTTGTGTTGATTTTCTATAAAAACCTTTTTAAACAGCCTTTTTACTCTTTAATTCACGTTAACTTACCTATTTCGTGATTTAAATATTAATTTGTCCTTGTCATATTTTACTATAATATAATATTTTTTCACTATTTCACTCGATAACTTTACACTTCTTAAAACACGATCTCAGTATCACACACGGAGTGAATATACAACATGGAAGCCTATTCCAAATATCAATGTAAAATATAGTAAAACACTCGTCTTCTTCACACTGTTTGTGTTGAAGTCACGAATCTCAATACAGTGTATCTAATTGACCTTTCGATAATAACATCTCAACACGTCAATGTTTACATTATTGTTACGTTTATGAGCATGTAGACTCAAATGTCGGTCAAGTTTAGAAGAAAACGTTTCCTCTTCCATAAAGATAAAAATATTTTTTTCTAATATTTCAGATAAGCATATTTTCCTCTATTATTGAAATAAAATGACTATGCGAGTTGAGCCTGAATGCCTTTTTACACTATCCGATCCGATATCAGTGTAGAGCGCCTGATAGTTGACACGATGTGCAGTTGTCCGATATCTGACCCAACAATGATGTGAAAGACGGATACTTATTTTATACATTTAATTTACTCCAATCCAGAAATACCAGATCGGCGCCTAGCACCAACATCGGATGGTGTGAAAGCAGTCCTTATGTATGTGAATTATCATAAAATTTTATGTTTTCTTTCTGTTAACTCAAAATAAATGGTAACAAATAACGGAATCATTTGGTAGAGCTAATCCATTATTAAAATAAAACACAAAATCAAAATTATAAAATATAAAAGCTATTTATTAACATTAGCTATTTATCTAGTTAAATAATGCTTTGGGGTCAGACAATGAGAACAACAAAAATATTCACTATTATAACAAGCTATTTATTACTAGTACTAATACAGTGATAATTATACTGTTCGTTTGTATACGGCTTTGTGATGTCATCATGTACTGTTTTGCCTCCAATATCTCCCCGTATTCATCATCTTCAGGGTTGTGTGAGATCTGAAAACATTTTATCGTATCAATAAAACCGTTATATTTATAATTTTGGGTTTGTAGTTAATTAATGTTATTATTCTTACAGCGTTTTCACATGATCCGATTCGATATCGGTTTCGGGCGCCGGTAGCCAATTGTCAATGTAAAAGACATATTTAATACTTTGAATTCCCTCCGATATCGGATCGGCGCCCGATACTGATACCAGATCGGATAATATGAAGACGCTCTTAGCCGTATTTTAAAGTCACCCAATCGATCAAATAATAAAAAGAACAAAGAAGTATCTACTGGATCGTTCCGATTATTATTGTTTAGTTAAGTCGATTAACTCGTGCCAAAGCTCCACGATCAACAAATTATGACGACCTCTGTGGCGCAGTGGTTGAGCTTTGGTAGCTCACGCCGGGAGTCGCGGGATCGAATCCCGCCGACGGAACAAAAAAAAAGTCTTTCAATATTCCTGGGTCATGGATGGACATTAAATATGTGTATTATATAATAAAAATCTTAAGTATGTGTATAGTATAAAAATATTAAATATATTTCCGTTGTCTGGTACCTGTAACACAAGTCCTCCGGGTACTTAGCACAGGACCAGATTGACGTGGTGTGAAGCGTCCATAGATATGTTATTATTATTATAGATATATTATTAACTGACCTCTGCACCGACGTGTATAGCGATATGCATGTCCCGAGCATGTTTCGGTATAAAGAACTGCGCTTGGCCGTTTTCGTTAACTGTAATCGTCTTGCCCGTACATCCGCCGTCTTTCTTCTCCCCGGATATGACGTCACAGTATGTTCCTGGCGGTAGACCGGTCTGGAAATAATAGCCAAATACACTAAACATGCTAAGCCCCTTGAGGTTGCCGAAACGTAGAGGTCGGTCTATCTGGTCTTAAAAGTAGCCTATATTTAAGTCATTTAGTACCCTGTTAACTAGTAGTTTTTGCGTCAATGACCCGCAAACGCCCAAACAAAAAGACTGCCGCAGTTATAATATTTTAGACTTATAAAATTATGGATGACATATTTTAAGTAGTTTGTCCACCACCGACCGTCACCGAAAACGAGATGATTTAATCGGCCCGATAAAATTCCACTGCATGGCTAAGGCCGTTTGTCTATCGCTCACCGTCACCGTCATCGAGACTACTTTAGACAGATAATATGCGCCATTCCAATGTCGATAAAACCTATAGCAGAAAGCATGACGAAAAACATAAACAAAATGAATGTAAGTCAATTAAAATCTCTCAGTAAAATTCATGGTTATTAACCTCATATGCAATAACAATAACATAACATACCTGCAAATTGGTATTCAAAACAAGATCTTCCTCGCCGTTAATAACAATGAATCCCTTATTCTCCCGGCCATAAGCGATCTGCTTGTCTCCGTTATCCCACCAGTGGGTAAGAGACGTGTTGCCGACGATATTAGCGAAGCCTACCATCCTATAGATTTCGGGCCAGCGGTGCTCACACACCCAGCCGTTGTCACAGGTCCCGTCCTTAAAAAGATAATCGTAATGAATAGAATAGGATAGGTTAGTGAGTACGAGTATCACATACCTCCGGGACGTCTCGGCCTTCCGAGGCGCACACCCAACCCGGGGAACCCATGATGGGTTTCCCCTGCGAAATCAAAAACAAAAAAAAAGGTAGTAGGATAGGTAGGGGATATATACCGCGGTTATAATGTTTTGGACATATCAACTAATGGAAAGACATAAGAGAGAGACAGAGGAGAATAAAGTTCTACCGGAGTACTTTAATATAAATCGAATAGAATATCCATGGTCTCTGGAGGCTGGAACATAATATAGTCATAAAATGAATTAGGCAGTGAATTAACCGGAGGCCTAACAGAGAGTTAGGTTACACATAATTCCCTATCCCCATTCCCGTTGTTTTTTAATGTAGCCATGTAAAAAATGCGGCCGCAGTTGCATTGTATCAGATCCCACAACTCCTTTTCTTCCTAAATTCATAAAAAAAAATTGGTTCTTACCGAGTTAATGACCACTGAAAGTATCTCGTCATTATGGCTGGGCGGTCCGACCTCGTGGTCGGTGAAGAAGTAGCTGCTCATCACCCGCTTATTGCCGTACGGGTGGGAGAGTAGAAATGCTGATGCTGCCTGAGATACAAAGTGGAGTTTGACAGGAAACGCTTATAAAGACCAGCAGTATCTTCGGCCTGATACGACCTGTATGCTTTCAAGAAACCTATAAAACTTCTGATATTGCAACAGTCCGTGGGCAATAGTAGTTGCTTCACATCGAGTGGCCTGCTCATTTGCCTCTTAATTTTATTTTAGAAGAAGTGGAAGAAGTGTAAATGAAGTTTGGTAACGACACTAGGCCATGGCCTTGAATGTCCATATCTAAATAGGCACACAGAAAAAGAAATCAAACCACAACCCTTTGCTATTTTCTTTTTTTTTTAATGTGCAGATGTTTTTATTTCTTCAGATTTATTATATTAGGTATTTGTTATAATGATATCTAAGTCCCAAACCGACTTATATTACTTACGTACCCTGTAAGCTCTCGGCTCCTTGTACGTAAGAATGTCCAATGACCGCTGTATGTCATGATTGTCCACAAATACCAGGGCCGCATCGCCGGGCAGGAACCCCGTACGGCCAAACTTCGGCCCCCAACCGGTGATCCAGCTCAGTGGGTTGTTGCCACGGAAGAGGTCCGCTAGCTCTATGCTCGCCTGGTAGAAGATTCAAAGTTACTATACGTCAGATTTTTGGCTTGTATGGTGGATAAATAACCGGCTGCACATTATCCGAATTTCTGCTCAGAAAAATTCGAACCCCCTACCGGAATGAACTCGGTTCATGTATGTTTTGTTGCCGACCTCGCGTATTATCCGAAATTTTCGATAGGTTAAGTTAGGCGTCAAATACCTACCTTACAAAAAGGTCAGGGGGCAGGGTTGGCAAAACGCCCGGGCTCCCCAAGTGGAAAGTGGTGGTAGGAAGGTGAACTCTTGCTGTAGCCCCAAAACCTACCGCGCGATCACTCAGAGCTTACTATGCTTACTCGTAAAATCTATGATTTTCAGGGGCAATAAACGAGTTACCTTTTGCAAAGCATTGCCCATGGACACTCACAACATGAAAAGACCGCACCAGCTAGGTATTGTATGTCGGAAACGTATCATCTTGAAGGTTTGCAGGTCGTATTCGTAGGGATTCATGATTATGATTAATTTAAATAAATAAATGACTATAAAACCTGTTGACTCATAAAAACCCATTTGTAAAACGTATTGAGTCATATAAAAACCCCATTGTAACCGTATAAAGACAATAGGAATTACAATATTGATCGTAAGCGGCCTTCGTACAGTTTTCGTATTGGGCTGAATTATTAAGCCGCCGAAACTTAATTGCCGGTCTAATGAGGGGCCGTGGTCAACTGACAGATTTTGTTGCCTCAATAACTTGGAAAATAAACAAATAATAGACTAAACACGTTCCTGAGTATCGAAACCTATATAATATAAGAGCCTGTATCACCGCTTACTGGTAAAATTTCTAATAGGCTTTCCACAACTTTTTTTACAGATTCTCCACATAACATCTGTCCAAATAGTTGTGGATAGACTATCCAACATTTATCAGTAAGCGGTGAAACAGACCCTTAGTGTCTTCGGTCATCGACGACGACGACGACGACCTCTGTGGCGCAGTGGTTAAGCGCTATGGTGGCTCACGCCGGGGGTCCCGGGTTCGATTCTCGCCGACGGAGCAAAAAGTTTTTGAATGTTCCTGGGTCTTGGATGTGTATTAAATACGTGTGTCATATAATAAAAATCTTAAATATGTGTATAGTATAAAAGTATAGCAAGGGTTCAGACTGAAGTGGTGTGAAGCGTCCATAGATATTATTATTATATTATTATCTAGTATATGTGAGAGAAAGTTTAAGGGCCGTTTAACAGGATAACGTCCTGTAGGGCATCTGAACTGTCGCTGGAAAGATGCTGTTGCTGACCTTAAAGTTAGTGACTGGAAGGTGGCGCAGGACAGGATTAATGGCGGAAACTTCGGGTCGCTGAGTCAGCGGAGTTACATTTTTATTATTAATCCAACTCTATGTTATCATCCAATAAATTAATTCATGGGCAAATGATAGGCCGACGACCTCTTTTTTTTGTTTAGGGACCCAAACAAAAAAGTAGTTGGTACAATATATAATCTGTGGTTAAACGCCTGTGTTAGCTATTATTCTCGACTAAGTATTTCCTCCATAGCACAGGCTACGTCTAGTTTGGAGGACTGTAATGTCCAAACCTGTATCCACTTTATTATGGAAATGAAGTTTTTGTTTTTTTTTTTTAATTTGTAAAAAGCACATTGCTATTCACTTCGTCAAGGTGTAATAATGCTATTCACTAGACGCATAATTTCATTTCCCCGATTTCATGGTAAACTGTGTACCAATTACAAAGGGTACAATGTAATATTCGGGAGTGGTCCCTGGGGGCAACGACTGGGAAAAGGGATAAAGGATTAACGGAGATTACTGGTAACATCCAGGTTGTGATAAATAAGAGTTGTAAAAACTGATTTAATCATATTATGATGATTTAAAAGCTACAATTGTATGTCTTTTGAAGGGTGTTTTGACAAAGGGATAATCTCTACTTTATAAATGCGAATGTGTGTTTGTTTGTAAAATCGAAGTGAATATACTGGGAATAGTGCATGAAAAAGTGTGTTTCATTAAAGTTGAACATGAATTTCCACCATTAACCAACAGTACACTCAATCACATATATTTGTTCGTTTGTCCTTAACTTGCTTCCTATGAAGCAACCTATCGACTTGATTTTTGTCATAGACTTAACTTTAACAGGAAAAACATAAAGAAAATTAATGTTGTCAAAGGAGGCCCAGAAGAATATTTACTGACGCTATTTTCGAATTTCATGCGAATACAAAGGCTAGTATATATTATTTTAGGTTGGGTATATTATGTGGCTTACATAGTGTTCTCTGAAAAAAAGACTGAAAACGAGGGTACATTTAAATTATGGCTTAAATTTACACGGTTGTTATTGCGGGTGTACACACTGAGACACACAGCGGAGCACGAGCACGAGAGTGTAAATGGGTGCCATCACCTCGTCTCGCCTGTCTGTCAGGCGAGGGACTCTCGCACGAGACTCTCGCCCGAGAGATCTCTGCGAGAGTTTACGGCCGCCATTAGACGAAAGAAACCTCACCCTAAACTCGGTGACGTCACCAAGCGCCACGTACTCGTCAGGCAGAATCGGCCCTTTGCCATAATGCACGAACTCCTGGTAGATATACGGGCGAGTGTTAGGAGGGAAGCCGAAGTCGGTGTTCAGATTGTTCAAACGATTGTAGATGACGCGTAGGTCACTCATTTCCATGTGCTTTGAGGCGTCCACCCTAAAACGACGAATTGAAGACATGAGATTAATGACCCTTATTTTGCAAATTTAAAGCTTTTATTTATGTTTCTACTATAATTTCTATTAATCCATAAACTTAACTACTTTGTTGTGTATATACTATAACTAGCTAATGTTATTATAGCGTTAAGTTTGTTCCCGATTATTCTGATTTGATTATTTTAGGAAGGTATTAGGAGGTGCTAAGAGCGGATTTATTAAAATTAGTAGCCGTCCTGTGGTCGAAATTCGACCATATAAATATTTAAATCAATCGTGTAGGTGAGCTATAAAAATATATCTATTTTCAATTAATTTTACAGACTTCGATTTGGCATAAAAGACTCGTTACCAGTCCATTAAATTTTATTTTAAAAAATCACAGACTTAATTCATAGACAAAAGAACATTTCGTGTATGATTATCGCGTCTTGTCAAAATATTGTAGTGTGCGAGGTGAAGGGTACATAGCGTTTTATTTATTAAAAATATGCACGATTAAAGCATATTGTAAAAAAATATTGTTATTCCACGCTCCTCCTCCATATCAACTATAACTGGGAATAATTCATCCATTTACATCTACGCGTCTTTCGTAAAAATGGATATAAAATTTTCCGCTCGCGTATTAATATATACATTGATGTTAAAAGCTTACCTCAAACCAGAAATACCCAAATCTATGAGACGATTCATAAACGTTACGATATGATCACGCACAACTTCCTGAGTCTGATTCAAGTCCTTTAGATAGCAGAGCTGACAGTTCTTTACCTGGAACATAGATATCTGTAAATTTTGAGCAAAAACTCTCCTTACAGCCAAATTTCATACGGCTGAAACCCTACAAACACCCAGCCAGCTTGAAGACAGAGCCAACATTTTTTGAATGTATACATGCGTAAGTGGTGCATGCTCACACTTATGCTGTGGCACGTTTAATGATGTTTCTTTTTACAGTGGAAAAGAGCAGTAGCCGCAGTTTAGTCTAAAAAGCAGTCCACGATTTATAAATAGCCGTTGTGGGCCCTAGCCTATGCACAGCAGAGCCCTAGCTTCTTAAGAAGACAACGAATTTCGTAGTTCGGCAGAAATTAAGTGCGCTACACATAAAAAGTATAAAACCTTGACTGCTAAGAATAAGAGCGACAGTAACCAACCTAAATACACACCTGCCAAAGATCCTCAAAGTCCGTAAGATTACAGTGAGGATAATGGAAGTTCTCCCAGGTGTACGGTACTCCCGGGTAGTAGAAGTTACCGAAATCGGCCGTGCTGCCAGCCGTGCCGACGCTGTCAGCTGGCATGTCTTGCGTCATGTGATTGAAGATTATGTCAGCGTATACCCTGGAAGTGAGCTAATTTTAAAAAGTAACAAAACTTTAAAAGATCTATGGGTAACTTGCGTATGCAGTTTGTTTGTTTAGAATAATTTGGGTAAAAACATAATAAAGACAGGGTTGAACTGGTGGTTTATCGAGTCTTTCTATTCGTCTAAAAATTATCGAGTCTTGACTAGCCCCTTGCAAAAATGCTGGCGATAGAATTTTTATCACGACAAAATCTACGATTCCTGCAGGTTAAAGGAAATTTTGCGCAAACGACTTGGGGGCTTTGCCAAGACCTAATCGTTTTCGCTCCTTTGTAAAATTGCCAAAAAAATGTATGGAAATGAAATGAGAGTTCGTTACGCCTTATGTCATTTCCATACACTACTTATAAAAAAAAAGTTATTTCGGTATTTTTTATTAGTTGTGTCGAGCAAACATATCAATTTTGTGTTTGAATTGTGACTTTCACACAGACATTAAAATGTACAAAGTTTGATTTTATTAGGATGTTTTTGTTAAAGAGCAGACCATGCTATTTCTGAAATATTTTGTGCTCTAATAATATCTATGTCAAGACATTCATACCTGACCCCAACTTTATTGCACCTCCTAGTCATATCTAGGAGCTCCTCTTCACCTCCCGACCTGGTCACCAGCTGGTATGACATCACCTGGTACCGCTCGTACCACGGCCTCTGACCCGTTCTGGTATGCATGATCAGGTTTTCTGTCGGCGGGGATATCTAAAAGTGGTTGCATGTAAAAACATGTGCCTAACTTAAATTATGATCATCTGTTTAAATACTGACGAGTTTATCTAGGGGTTTGTGCCGGGAAAAGGTACTGTATTGCAATAGGTATAACATGACTGAATGAAAACTTGATAAATTTTGTATTTTCCATATGGACTATTGATTATGGTGAAATAAATGTTTGAATTTGAATAAATGGTAATACGATGAATCGTGATGATAGAATTTATGCATAAGTAGAATTTGATGCGTGCCAATATTTTTGTTAAGAATATTTTTACAACGACTATTCTGCCCTATCCTCGAGGTGCCTTTCACCTAAAGATAAGACGTCATAGTATATATGCCTTGTGTTGGTAACGTACCTGTACAGCACCATAGCCGTTAGGAGCTAGGAACCTCTCGCATTCCTCAGCCACATCCTTCCACTTCCACTCGAACAGGTGGACGATCACGCGCTTGTCTATCCAGACGTTGTGCCCATCAGCCAGGGTAAATACCAGAAGGATTGATATCAGCTTCATTTCTGTAAAGATTTTAATTAAATTAGAAGCAAACGGGTCACCTGATGGAAAGGAACTGCCATCGTCCATGGACTCTGTTACTGACTAAAAGTTCTCGCCTGGTCTTCTAGACCTTTTAAGAGGGAGAGGTAGAACTTTTAAGAGGGAATAAGCTTAACTGATAGGAAATGGGAATTTAATGAAAAAGTAAAAGTTAGGTTAGGTTAGGTAGGTAGGAGAGCCTCCACACAATAGTGCTTTCGTGTCATGGTCTGTCGTTGATTATGAAGAGATGCCATTACATTTCAGTTTTCCTATCAGATGCTATTTGACCACACAGGGGGCTTAGCCAAGACGTTATTTGTTACCGGAACAAACTGGCCTTTCATTTGTACAATTAATAAGGATCCTCGCGTGCGGAACTAACTCCGATAATGTTCCGGAATTCTGTAATTACATTATCAATTCGGGCAGATACATCAAAACATGTTGTTCGGGAAAAAAATACTGGAATAACAAAAAAGATCGACCTGTATTTTGCTAAGAGGGATTCTTCATTACGTAGATTCCATCGCCTACTGGAAAACAAGTAAAAAACAACTGTGCCTGCTTACACCATGTTATAGTTTTCCAATCTCAGAGTGGAATTTCTTTTGTATACAGTTAAGCCTAGTTATATCATCAAGAAGACTGGGGTCTATGGCAAATTGATTGGGGGGAATCATTAATAAAAAAAAACATTGAGTAACAGAGCTACGCCTTCCGACGGCGAATATAACCAGAAACCACGATGTCATCCGTGCTTCCATACTAATGATATATATGGAATTTTTTGGCCTTCCTTGACGTCATAAAGAAACAACCAATCGACTTGATTTCTAGAATAGGCTTATGTCCAGTTTCAGAGTACTTTTGACTAGATTCAGTATCGCTTTTGATTGGCTAGCTTTAAAAAATAACCAATCAACCATGCTAGTGAAAAGTTTAACTCCTGTCAGAAAACCTCAGAAGCCGAGCATGAGGCTACTATTTTAACACGAGTGCAGACGCGGGATAAAGCTAGTTTACAATATTAATCACATAGCATATTTATTAAGAGCTTTTTAATAACTCGCATAACTCTTCTAAGGTGGTTAACGTGGGACTTCACTTTCTTCTACTGATGAAACTCGACCGAAGTGATACCATGGCTTCACAGAAAACTGACGTGAAATGGCGCGGTGAATGAATGAATTCCCTATTCCCTCATAAAAAAGCCACGAATTTGCGACTCTTCAGATATAACGAGTGACCATGGGCGACGGCAGTTACTTTCCATCAGGCAACCCGTCTGCTCGCTTAAGTATGCCCCCCTAAGTATGGCCAGTTAAAATTACTTCAGTGGATATTTTACCGCGGCTAGAAAAGGTCAGAATAGTTAAACGCCTACGTCTCGTGAACCGATTATTGACATTTCCAACTTCGGAAATAACTTCCTACTGAAATTGGGGGTAGTTGAATAAAAAATTTTCGACATTTAACGAGTATCAACATTTTTTTGTTATAATATGGTAATATTTATTTTTACTAAACTAGATGACCTGGTGACCTCCCCTTCCCTGCTAATATAATTCTCTCCTGGATATCTACGAATATTTCAAGACAAACATTATCTATATCGGTTACGGCAATCGGACTGTAATTTCAAATTAATTTTTATTTTAATACCCTTGCCTGTTTTCACCAATCGTCCCCAACGCTTATTACTGTAGTGCGAGTTGGACTATTGCATGAAGTGTTCCGATGGTGAGCGAAAAATTTTTAGAAAGCGTTATTTCGAATGTTGAACAGCTTTAACAGATCACGAATTGTCAGGCAATATCGCGGTGTTTACGACTATCAGTGACATTATTATTAACTATAGAAGCAATGGCAAGAACATGTTTGTTGTATAAGAGCGACGATTGCGGCTCAGTTGGTCAGCGCATTGGTAGCTTAAGCCGGGGGTCGCGGTTTCGAATCCCCACGACGGAACAAAAGATTTCCAATGTTCCCGGGTCTTGGATGTGTATTAAATGTGTGTATCGTATAATAAAAATCTTAAATTTGTGTATAGAATAAAAGTATTAAATATAATTCCGTTGTCTGGTACCTGTAACAGTCCTTTAGGTACTTACCACGGGACCAGACTGACGTGGTGTGAAGCGTCCATAGATATTGTTATTATTATTATATTATATTATGAAGAGCCTCCCTTAAGTATTTGATTTTGCTTTTAGTATTTGTAAATATTGCGGCAACAGAAATAAATAATTTGTGAAAATTTTAACTCTCTAGCTATAGTCGTTCTTGTGTTATAGCCTGGAGACAGAGAGACAGACAAATGGACATACAATGTAGAAATCTTAGTGATGAGATTCCGTCTTTACCCTTTGGGTACGGACCCCTAAAAATCGATCTTTTTAAACAGAATTCATTAATTTAACCGAAAACAATCAGCAAGTGGGTGCTGAAAACGGGAATAAGTCCGTAACTGCCTCTTTCACCGCTTACAGATAGTCTATCCACAACCTTATTTGATAGATGTATGGAGAACTTTATCAGTAAGCGGTGAAACAAGCCCTCAAACTTGCTTGTTCTTAATCACCAAAAGCTGTTATATTTTTACTAAAAAAAATTTGTGAAATATAAATTATTGCTCACCCAATTTGAAACTTTTAAAATATTCTTAATAAAAATAAAACTAAGTACAGAACAAGGCTGAGCAGAGAAGAAGAATATACTGAAATAAGACAAAATTATTTAAAAATAATTATTTATAACTGTGGTTATGATAGCAGCGATCAAATTCACAATTGTCTCAGTAACACTTTATCAATTATACTATAATATCTCGATTAAATTGCATTTAATTTTTCTTAAGCACTGGGAACCTACTTATGATTCGTGTGAAACTTAACATCGCTCGACAAAAGCGACCGTTCGTAAGACATGTCCGAATCACAATATTATATTTTATTAAAGTATTTTTTTATTAAAAAGTTGCTTTTATCCAATATGGATCTTATACTATAAAGCCAACGAACGCAACGTTTAAATAGTGCTTACGTCTGTACATAATTTTAGAAACTATAAATAATCATATTCATAAAAGATATCTAGTCATAAAGTTTACGTAGCTGCTTTGAGATCTGTTATCTACAATCAGGTGAAAATCATATTCGTGAGTATAATTCCTGAAACGGACGTAAAAATTCCAAAAATAAAGACGTGATGCTCACGTGAGTCTTTATTTTTGTAATGCTATCTATTATATAAAATCGGATTTTCCTTGCTGACATGAAGGAAAACCCTCTTCTTCCTCCAGAACGCACGAAACAATTTCGACAATTTTGCATTCATTAGAGAGTTCTCGGGCCCTGTGATATTTATAGCAAGAAAATTCCGGAAAATTTTCAGGAGAAATGCAAGCGAACAGGGAAAATCATTTCACACATACAGCGCCATCTCTGATACCTGACATGCACTACAACGGCGCTTGGCAGCTACTCATTGTACTCTGCATAGTTAACTTCTCATATTAGAGTTTAAAAAGTTTATTGCGAGTTCTTTTAACAGGTCACTCGGTGTGATAAGCATTTAATTTTGTTATAGAAAATAACAATACTAATCATAGCCAGATTGCGGGCATCAGTAAGTTGGTCGAGCTATATCAAATCACGACTTACCTTACTTAAAGTATTTTTTTTTGCATTTTGAATGAGCAAGCGCCCCAGCGCATCAATTAGCCGATATACAAAAGCTTAATAAGTACTTATTCAGAGCTGCTAATTATAATAATAATATAATACTATCTATGGACTCTTCACACCACGTCAGTCTGGCCCCGTGCTAAGTACCCGAGGGACTTGTGTAACAGGTACTAGACAACGGAAATTATATTTATAACTTTTATACTATACACATATTTAAGTTTTTATTATATGATACACATATTTAATAGACATCCATGACCCAGGAACATTGAAAAGCTTTTGCTCCGTTGGCGGGATTCGAACCCGCGACCCCCGGCGTGAGCTACCAAAGCGCTCAAACACTGCGCCACAGAGGTCGTCGAATTAACATCCAATTGGTAATACATATGTGTAACCTAAAACATCACCTGTGTTAAGAGAAACAGCAGGGAAATTGCGCTATTTTCAAACATTTTAATTCGGGTTAGCATTTGCTTCGGTTATGTTTCAGCTACGGTTCAGTTCCACTGCGGTTTAACAAATTTCCGCATCGTGCTAATATTCGAGCCATCCCTTTTCACTTGGTTTTGTTACACTGTGTACAGACTTTGTCGATTCGATACTTAACACAGGATTAAAGAAGGAAAAGAGTTTTGGCGAGGATTTCAAAAAGTGACGTTGTGTGTTTTGTATTTTTTGTTTAATTTGTGTTATTTCGATGTTTAATGTGATAATGGTAGAATATCGAATATTAAACATTTGTTGTTATGCACAAGTGTGGACAAGTGATACAACTTCAAGAAACGTGCTATTTTGTGTTCCCCTCCAAAACTCCATC
>JAOTAV010011937.1:0-26665 GCA_026546445.1 Cyclargus thomasi | reverse complement strand
ACTGACTCTCGCAGGAGTTACATCGCCAACGCCAATGTCGCTGACTTTACATTTTACATTTACTAACATACACTACAAAACTTATAACCTCTAGGCTATTTCGAACCGATAAAATGAAACTTTACTATTTTATATTTATTACAGTAAAATTGCACTTTATCGGTTCGAAATAATCTCGTTCTCGGTTAACGATGTCGGTGGACAAACGGCGTAAGTCAAGTGACAGCCCTGTAGCACTAGTAGTGTAAATGTGTACTCACCCATCCTCAGTGTAAACTAAAAAAGATTGATTACACTTTGATGCGCCAAATCCAGATATTAAAAGTATACTAAATAATATACTAAGCCTTTTTTAAAATAAATAAATCGTTACTTTTCTCTGATGCCTTTAGTTTTGTTTACTTTGTATGTTTAATTTATACCTATTGACAGTTTAGGATAACTTAAAATAAGTTTAAATAATAATTAATGCTTCCTTACGATATCGTGCGATCTCTAAGTATACTTTCTAATTTAAACATATCTTATAAAGAATAACTGCGAAAATATAATAAGTGGTAACAAAAAATAATAGTCTTATTTTGTGCCTTAGTGTGTCTTTTTGATCTGTCTGATCTTATTTCAAATCAATATGAGACAACCTGGCTTGAATATATATTTATTTAATGCAGCGTTATTTATATAAGCGTTAGACGGCTATTTCCCTTATAATTAAAAAACGACACTTACTGATTATTTACAATATTTTTTCTTGCTACTGCTACAAATTACCTAAGTTTTCATAACATATTAATCGTCGTTATTGTTATACACCAATGTACATTTCATATTTTTTTAGGTCCAGGTCCAACATTCGAATGGTTAAATTGTAACCGTAGCGCTGAGGCTGGAGAGGGTGAGAAACTGACAGCAACACGACATTTAAACTCTAAAGAAATGTCAACACTTAAAGATGAGAGCCCATTGCCCGTTTCAGCACGCCCTTCAATATCGAAAAAGCGCAAAATATCTGAAGAACAAAGAAAAAATATATTTGATAGTTTTTGGACACTAGGCGACAGAAAAAAGCAGTGGAAATATTTAGCTCATCTAGCTTTGAGGCGAACTACCCGAAAAGTTCTTACTGACAGAAAATCGAAAAGAAAATATACCGTAAAATATCATTTACCATTAAATAAACAAAAGTCAGGCGTTTTTCAGCCAATTGAAGTTTGTAAAAAAATGTTCCTTAATACTTTTTCTGTGAGCGAGCAAGTAGGTTACACATCTATAGATAAAATATATCAAAGTCAGTAAAACGACGCAGAACGTACTTAACTGATGGAGTCAGCGAATCAGCAACTTTAGACGAGCATTTGACTTGATACATCCGTGTGGGATCGATTCTCACGGGAACATTTATACCGGAATAAAAAGTATCCTATAATCTAAATCAGCTTATATCCTACCTGTATATGGAACCTTTCCTACGTGAGTCCAACTCGCACTTGAGTGATTTCCTTGATGTTATTTATATGCACTTGGTGATAAATCTAACGGTTAAAAAAATTTTGAAATCATTCGATTTAACTTATTGAGTTTATTTGAAAAAACATACAAAACTTAAAAATCTGTCCTCTTTATTAATAGTGTGAGATGGGAGGCAAACTGACGAATGGGTGCCCGTTTAGTGATATATATGTAATAATAGCTGACCCAAAAAAAAATTAGGGTTGTACTACCCCTAACATTTAGGGGGATGAAAAATAGAAGTTGGCCGATTCTCATATTCAATCAAAATTAATTAAGCCGTTTTGGAGGAGTATGGCAATGAAAACTGTGTAACGAGAATTTTATATATTAGATATTAAATGTTTTTAAAAATGTTAAAACTTATGAAGAATTACTTCAGAAAAAATAATAAACAGCTATCAAAGAAAGAATAGATTTATTTTATATTTTAGTTAATTAGTCAAAATTACAATTTTTTTTTCAAACTCACTTGTTTTCATTGTATATTTTTCATCTTCTATTGTATACATAACTTATTTCGTTTACAATTTTTTTTCTTTAATTTATTTTTTTTATTACATACATAATGTGTACCTTGTCTGTTGCCTGACCAGTAAAATACATTAGCGTTAAAGTTTAGTACCAACAAAAGTACATCGTAGTCTCATGTTTCAGTTGTTTTGGTGCCGAAATCGAACGGAGGTCAGGTTGCTCTGGTCGACGGATATTCTTTCTACCGAGACAGCCAGCAGACGAACGTTGCAAAAGGTTCGAGATGGCGGTGTACGATGTACCGCACCTGTCGATCGTACTTCTCCATGACAGACAACTGTGACATCATCACATCCAGAATATCACACAATCACTCACGGCCGCAGTTTACCATCCAACGTGGATTGTATTTTAAGATATAATATTTTGTTATGTGTATGTCCTATCAGACAGATTGATAAGCAGATGATTTTGTCAGAAAATCTCAAGCTGACAGTGATGAATATAGACTTGAACTGACCATATTGAATGACTTCATAACATTTAATGACTAGATTGCGTTAGTAAAATAAGAGTAAATAAATTTGTGTAATTTTTTTTAATAATAATTTTTGTTTTTAATTTACTCGGATTTTTTTATTATTTTTCAACGGCATAACAATAATAGGGCTTTCTTTATCTCTATCTAAAAATGCCAATATTGGGGGCTCTACACGGCGGGAACAAACATCACGCAAAGGTTAGGCTAGGCAAATAGGGAAGTTGGGCCACTGGTAAACTCACTTACTCACTGAACGAAACACAGCACAACGAAAAGACCAGACCAGATCACTCCGGCTCGACCGGAGTGATACCACGGCCTCACAGAAAACTGGCGTGAAACGGCGTTGGGCTGTGTTTCGTTCAGTGAGTGACTTTACCGGTGGCCCAACTTGCCTAATCCTTCTATCCCTATTCCCATTGTGTCCATGGGCGATGGCAGTTGCTTTCGATCAGGTAACCAGTCTGCTCGCTTTCCCCCTAAAACTATCATAAAACAAAACTATATTAAGTCTTTTATCTGTGATACCTCTATCAATCCAATCGTGTTTCTTTAAGCACTCTTGACTTTATATGTATTTCAGGAGACGTTCAACTGGTCGAGAAGATGAACGGGAAGAAGTTAGCTATCTACGGTGGGTACACATTCTACTTGGTGTACATGAGGCGGAATATGAGCATGTGGAGGTGCACCTACACACATAATTGCAAGTCCCGGTTCACCATCGACGACAAGCTGAGAATTGTTAGGGAGAAAATCCAACATGACCACAACCCCACCACTTATACTATATACAACGGGATCTACTACAAAGTGTAAAGTGATTACTATTTTAGCGAATGCGCCAATTTCTTAACCGAGAAGAGCAAAGAAATCTTGGCGTCCTGTGTAGTTATTTCTCGGTCGTATATTGTAGCCGGGGAGGCGAGAGGGTTATTTTTTAGTAACTCGAGTGTCGTGGAGACCTAGTACGATTTGTAGATTTGATAGGATTTAAAAATGGAAAAGAAAATAATTTAAGCATTTTTTTATTTGAGCAGTACATTAGGCTAAAGCGATTATACGGTTATAAAGAGAAAATAACTTCACATTCTTTTGCAGTACCGGACATGTAATATAGCCGGTAACGAACTCTTCCGTGGTTCGAGTGCCAAAAATTAGTTTTTCTTTGTAATATTCGGTTAGTTAAATAAAAACAAATAAGTATTCAATTTCGCTTCTTTCTGACTCTCTTATTACAATAAAATATTTTCCTGTATGCGCACGACGACCGCTGTGGCGCAGTGGTTGAGCGCGTTGGTAACTCAAGCCGGTGGTCACGGGTTCTAATCCTTTCCACGGAACCATAATGTTTTCAATGTTCCAAGGTCATCGATGTATTAAATATGTCTATAATTTAATATAAATGAGATAATTTTCCTATAAAAATGCAACAAATCTTGTTACTTACTTATTTCATTGTCTAGCTAGTGTATCTAGCTATGCACCCAGTCACATTTTTTTAATTTCAAATCCCTTTTCTGGTCCTAAAGTGTCAATTCACGCAAAAACCCGGGAGATTTTTTTAATATTAGTTACCCGCTTCTTACACTTATGACTGGTGTCCGTAATACAAGTCCTAAAGGAAATTAGTACAGGGCCAGACTAACGTGGTGTGAAGCGTCCATAGATGAAAAAAAAACTTCTTTGAATCTCCAATGAAATATACAGGTGAGAAGAGAATATAGAATGATATCGAAACCTTATGATAAGTTTTTTATTTGGCGCCATTGTTATTCTGCATGGATAATAATTTATTTTATAATTGAAGTAACAAAAAAGAACATTTATAGATTCTTGGATGTGTTATTAAACGAAACTTTACAGGTCTTGGTTTTTGTGAAGAAAAAATACCACTTATATAGAAAAAAATACCAAAAGAAAACAATTTACACTATGCTATAAAGAATTAAGAAAAACAAGGACTTGCCGGGAAACTGACAAAAATAAAAACTTAACAAAATGGTGTAAAGTGAAGTTAAGGTGCGCCAAATGCAAGAAAGTTTTTGTCTTACTTGTTTTGGAAAAACACATGAAAACTATGTTTAATTTTCTTTAAAAATTAAAATTGTAACGACAAATATATTTCGTTTATGATTATTTCACATCACCACTGTTAATCAGCAATCAAAATTTGCCACCACTTTTAGTGTGTCCCATGACATATAAATAGAGATATTTGTTTAAATTTAAAAAACCGAGTAGAACTAACCCTAACCCATCGCTGTTTGACATTTTTCAGTTCGGTTGTCATAACGCGGCCAACTTACAAATAAAGCCAGATTGCGGATGTAAATGATCCGCAATCTGCTTTATTTTTAGCTTTATTTCAACTTCCCGGATTGTTCATAATATGATGCAATGAGGGTTTTTCATATTTCATTTGTCTGGTGGAGCTATGTAACCATAAGGTATTTCGTGACAATTGTGTTAATTAGACAATTATTACAGCAAGCCATCAAATAAAACTGTCGCATTTTTTCTACTTGACACTATAATTGGCACGAAAGACCCTAGGGTTGAGGACAATTAAAATATCGAAAACCTTCCTCACAAATAACGCCTTCAATGCTTGATAACAAGGTAAAAGTGATACACTAGAACTGTCTTCAGTCGCGTGTTGATAGTTGTATTAGAAATCGACCTAATAATAATGTTTTTTAATCGTCTTAATATTCAATTTATTTCAGGAGAAGTTCAAGTAGTTGAGAGGGTGAACGGGAAGAAGTTGGCTATCTACGGTGGGTACACATTCTACATGGAGAAAAGGAGGCAGTATTTGAGCATGTGGAGATGCACCCACTCAAGTTACTGCAGGTCCAGGTTCACCATCGACAACAATCTGAAGATTGTCAAGGAACAAATCCAACATGACCATAACCCCACCCCTTACACTATACACAAAGGGATTTACTTTAAAGTGTAAAGTAATTGCGTATGTCGCGTCTACTTTTTTACTGTACTAGTTCTTAAGTGCATGTAATAATTTGCTTCCCGAGTTGGGCAACTAAATCTAGGCATGCAGAATACTGCATACCTAGATTTAGTCGAACAATTTATGTTCGAAACTTAGTCTCGATAAACCTTTCTTTTTATTATAAATTTCAAGATATCTATAGGCTTATGCCCATATCTTTTTTTTTCTCAATGTACAATTTAATTTTTTTTCGCACCAAGGCTTACATTTTATCTCATATTACTTTAAGTCCATCACGCTGTAGATTTTTTTTTAATAATTATATTTATTTAGTCTCGATAAACGTTAGTCTAGCGAGAATTTTAAGCACGCACAGTAAATTTTCCTGAAAATTTATTTTAATACCTTGATTATTTTTACGTATAAAGATTATTAAAAAAATAAAACTGTTTTTTTTAAATGTATACGGTTTTTTTACAACATTTTTTAAACAACGTGTAGGATTAGCACAGGATTTGCGTAGGGCATGATGGGATTGAATATTTATTCAATCCCACCATTAGCAGACAACTTGATCAAATAATGTTTCTTAAAAAATTTTTGATTTTAAATTTATTTCAGGAAATGTTCAATTGGCCGAGAAGGCTGACGGGAAGAAATTGGCCGTCTACGGCGGGTACACATTCTATTTGGTGTACAGGAGGCAGGATAACATGACCTTATGGAGGTGCACTTACACACGTAATTGTAAGTCCCGGTTCACCATCGACGAGAACCTGAAGATCGTTAAGGAGAAAATCCAACATGAACACACCCCCACTCCTTACGCTATACACGACGGGATCTACTACAGAGTGTAAAGTAATTTTTACACTTTGTGTTGTCGTGATTTTGGTTGTTTGGAATGTGTTAATTTGATAACCGGGGAGGACCAAGAAATCTTGGCGTGCTGTTGTCCAAAGATTAGTTTCTAGACGAAGTTTTTATTCATGGCAAGGGAATCATATTTCCTTCATGGATTAAAAGTAATACTACAATACCAAATCACAGCCTTTAGCAGATAATAATTGCTGATTCATTATATTTCAGTGTCCTTTGTCCATATTATGATTAATATGGACAAAGGACACTGAAATATAATCAGTATAGAAAGTTGTCAAAGAGCCCGTAAGTATCAATTTACGAGCTCTTTCAACACTTTCTATTAGGCCATCCACAACTTATTTGATAGATTCCATAAATTTCATCTGTCAGATAAGTTGTAGCCTAACCTTATACGGCACTTATCAGGAATTGGTAATCTTAAAGTTTTAATTAATGTATCAACACCTTTTTCTCATGCCAGCTCCTATCGCCCAATGTATACTATGTATTCCTCCTGTTTGTATTCTCAAGAGATAATAAAGGAAATGGGTGATTGGACTTAACGTGTAGGAGATGCTGAAAAAAATCTGGAAGAAGGATGGAGGAGCAATGGAAAATTTTTACGTCCATGAGGACGTAAAAATTTTGCAATTATATACATTTTGAGGAAAGACAGTGGCACATTGTGGTTAATCACTCGCAGAGAGATTCTTCAAAGTGCAGGAAAATAAAAGAGTAAAAGAAATAAAAGTAATCAATTTCGTATTTCCTCTTGTGTCTCATCTATGTTCGCGGAATTGGTAGCAATAAGTGAAGCCTTTTTCATAGAAGCCATATTCAAACAATACAGATTCAAGAAACTATGTTATATTGTCTGATTGTAAAAGTGCTTTGTAGCACTTGGCTCGATGCAACTCAACTTTTCGTGAACTACCGTTAGTCTATACAATAATAGACAATATTTATCGATATCCAATAATAGACAATATTCAGCGTAGAGGTGTGAATGTAATTTTACAGTGAATTCCTGCTCATATTGGTATAGTCAACAACGAACGTGTAGATATTTTAGCAAAACAGGCTGCGACTAACAGAACCCTCTACAATTATTTAACTGATTTGTGCTTTATACCCAAAAAAAGATGTGCAGCAAACCGTGGAAGGAGTAATTTGACGAAGGGTCTTGCAGTAAAGTATATGGTTCAAAATGTTACAACCTGACGTACTAAGTAACTCCTGGTTTCATATAACCAATATGAAGAGGAACGACGTTGTACAAGCACTCTGGCTGCGATCCGGCCACAGTTTTGCTTATTTGATGGGAAAATTGGAGTCACTTGATTACTCACGTCGTGGACGGATAGAGGATGCCTACCTCATGGAAAGTGACTGAAACGCAGCTGAACGAGAATGGTTCTTTTCTGGTTTTAATTATAATAACTTGATATAGGTTTATGTAAATCTATATTGTCCTGTCCTAATTTGGAATCTGCGAAACAAATTTATAAAATTGTTAACTTGGGTTTAAGTTCTAGAAAAATAGATAGTGTTTAAGTTATTTATTTAATTATTGTTGTGCTATTTTCTATAAGAAAAAAAAACTATTTAAAAATAAATAATAATAAAAAAGATCTTAACGATGCAAATCGTTATTAATAGACTTTGTTAAGCAGTTTTGTTTCGTAATTACTTAACAGGTAACCTGAATTCCTTGATATTAAATACCGTTTTCTATAAAGATTATATGCTAATAGTTCATTAAATATAAGAGACTGTGTAGGTGATTATATTTTAAGAAATAATTTATTTTTAACTCATCATATTTTCAGATGACATACTCTGGGTTAAGACAAAAAAGGGTAAAGTATTGGCGGTTATCGACAACTATACCTATTACTGCGGAGTGAAATCCATAAGTTCTAGTATATGGAGATGCACCAGGGGTACCAGCATCTGTAAGGCAAGATTTATCCAGTCTAACGAGGATGGAACAGTAAAAAAAGCCAATCTCCGTCATAATCACGAGAGACAGACTTTTGTTATTAGAGAAGGAATATATTTTAAACTTTAATTTAAAATGTGATCGTTAACAATAGGTGGTCAGGCTACGTTGTTGGGTTAGGTTATAGCAAATCAACATTAATCATGATTTGTTTTTCACTTTAAAAAAATGTGGAATATTCTGGAGGAGGCTCTCATCTCTGAAGATGGCGTTATTGTAAATTAGTGTTTTTCACATAATTTGTTTAAATCGACCAAATTATGTTGGTTGCCAATCTGTATATGAATCAATTCCTTATTTTGTACATATTATTTGAGGGTAGACGCACATACACAGTGCAATAGATCATACAAAGCGTATGGAAATTACGCCTTAGTGAAATCGTAATGTAAGCTTACGTTTTTAAGTCATGGTGTAAAACTGTAAACCACTAATGAGGTTTTATTAAAATATAAAATGAAATGAAATTACGCAAATAAAGAATGGATCCATTTAAATATAAATTTTTCGGTGTTTTACGAGTTTCAGTTTGTAACGCGCTCCCTAGACCATTATGCATCATGACATGCATTTGCTTTTCTCTGACATTTTTCTCTCTGACACTTTGTTATGAAGTAATGCATGTTATGTTACATGCTCGTCTAGGGACCGCGTAAGAGTTTTGTACTGGATTTATGTCAATTAATTTAAATACATTTTTTATGCTTATGAGCTATAAAAACGTCCCGTCTTATTTGATAACTGTTCGAGTTTTAAGCGTTAGATCTTTGTACATCTGTTTTTTTTTTGTTATGGCGGCTCCACATTATTAGTGTGAATTCACGCTATAAATTTATGGCAAAAGAAGCGTTCTTAAAATTGATCGTACATCAAATCCACATTCGCGTTAGTAATTTGGAGCCATCATTAACTATAATAAACCATTAAATTGCTCACTTGCCTCCTAAATATCATTAAAAAAATAAAGTATATTTTATATATTATGTTATTGACTATACTGTAACTTTTTTAAGGAAATTCATGTTTCACAGTAATAAAACTTTTCTTTTTATGCACTTGTGTGTATATTTTATATTTTGAAGTTTTGTAAAAAGAATGCAAGTTACTGCAACATAATTTAGGGTTTACGGTTTTTTGAATAAATATCCTATCATTATGACTCATTCTTATTTATATATAATTTATATACATTTAGTTACTTATTTATATACAATTAGTTAACAACTAAATTACTAAACTTAATAAATTTTAGTAGTACATTTTAGATTACATTTAACATTTTCTAAGACGTACAATTATTACTTTAGATACTGAACGTACTTTTTTTCTTACAGTAATTCTGAATTGGGCGACTAAACCATGTGGTAAAATGCTGGCGATCGTTAACGGGTACACGTTTTACCATCACAAACGGCTCAGCAAAACCGACGTATGGAGCTGCACTTTCGGGTCACAGTGCAAGGGCAGACTTACACTAACCAACGATGGCCGGAAGGAGGTCACTAGAGCGCATCTCAACCACAATCACGGACCGCCGAAGTTCTTTATCCAAGATGGCGTTTTTTACCGCCTTTGAAACAGGAATTTGGAACTTATTTAAATAAGAAAGTAATCATTCTTCCAATTTATCAAAAACCTCGTTAAATTGCATAGGTACCGCCATTGTGAAATTGAAATCGGAAATCAAGAAGAGTGTTGGCACCTTAAATAACGAAGGCTTTTAATTTCTCATTTAGATATAGAGACCATAATATGCAGAACTTTCCAGTAGGCCAACTTAGGAAAGTTTTCGAAATTCATAGGTTTGACGTAAAATCCATGTCATATCGACCGGCGCACGTTGTGACTTAGCTTTATATCAAGGCTAGAGCATACCTCGAGTAGGTAAGCTTACAGCCTTGTCAGACTTCTCTGAGCCGCATTCGCACGCCGATTTTTTATTTTGTTTTAAGTTAGTATTTAGATAGCTATTGTGTAAAAACTATTGATTGCATAAACTTGTCTAGTAAATAGGAGAAACTAAAAATATTTTTTCTTTTCGTTATAGGAGTGGTACATACCAAAAATATTTACTCACATATTTAACAAGTTTTAAGCTTCAACAGACTTGAGTATTATTAAATCATAAAATTATCATATATATATTTATATACTTGTCAATGATGTACTGTGACATATTTCATATGATATCTCACATTCTAAGGCACAATGGACACAACCGACAATGTCACGACACAGAAAACTTTTACAGATTTATAGATTTGGCATAAAGCCAAGCTGTACTTGTTAGTATAGCTCGAGTGTAGATCAAGGCCGCACCGGCGTCGATTATTCAGTTTTTTAAAGTCGGTATACTGTTTGTTAAGTTTACTGTGCTACTACTAGTCAGTAATGTAGCTTTATTCTAAAATTATTATACCTATAGTGTGTTTTAGTCAGTAACTTCTTCTAGTCGATATAAAATTATCCTGACCCAAAGGCCTATTATAATAAAAAATCTGTATCACTGTGTACCAATATTGATAACAATAACCTTTATTAATAATAGTTTACAAAATGTCTATTTATTGTGACTAGAATAAAATATAAATACGTTAAAATAATTATAAGACGATACAATATAAATCTGACTTTCATATGTTTACAAGTCTGTATTGTACTTAATTATATATTATGTATTATTAGGCCAGCCATATATGGTTTGAAAAATACATTCGAAATGGCCTTGATGAATCTCGGACCTGAATAAATTTGAGTAAAGTAGTATACCTACACCACCCACATACTGATATTTTCAAAACGATCTAAAAGAATCATGCAGAAGAGCGTTTTTCGGATCTGATTTTCATGAGCCTTCCCAAATGTATGAGGACAGTCTAACCCAGGACTTCCCAACCGGGGGGCATACCCCCCTAGGGGGGCGTAAATAAATGTTAGGCATCGTAGGTACGTAATATGTAAGATTACATTTCCAAAAATCAGTCAATACAGTTTTTAATTTTTTTGTTTAAAAGAAATGTCGATTTTTCAGTGTATATATTTTTACCGTATTATATTTATTAATTGACATAATAATTTTATTTTTGGCTCGGGGAGGCGTGACGAAATAAAGGTTGGGAAAGCCTGGCCTTACTTAATAATATTTCGGAAATTTCTTTACTTTTTGACAAATAAAAGAAACTTTGAGGTTCAGTATTATCTAACGATTGGAAACATCTGAGTCCTAGACACAATTACATACCGTTGCAGGCGACAAAACAGAAATAACTATATAAAATATAGTTTCCTATTTTCATAAAACTACTAGCACATCTATGTTTGTGTGTGGTTCATTTAATTTTTTCAGAAAAATGAAAAAAGTATTATTTTAGTACGGACAACGGTGTTCACTTGCATATTTAATATTGCAAAATTATTATGATATTTCATAATATTATGTTTCTATCCCGTGTACAAACGATGTTATTAATGATATATGATAATTAATTATTATTGGTGTCGATATAAAAACATATAATAAGGTATTATGCGTTGTAGTGTGTGAAGTTGAATGTCGAATTAAAGTAAAAAAAATGTGTTTTACATATTCCAAATAAATGAATTATCTGGATATTTGTTTAAATTCTTCAAGAAGAAAAAACCTGGCTACAAACTTATACTTCATGAACCCGAGAAGATAAACTGCCTCAGAGGCAAAAATGGCCGGCCGCGAAATATACTATCTTTATCGAACCGAAGACCGCAAAAGCGTGTGTTTCCGAACCATCTCAGATGTGAGAGTTATACGTCCGAGGGACGACCGCGGTACTCGGTAAGTACCATCCTTTAGCCGTTAAAGGTATGTGTTGCGCTCTAGAGGCGTTATTTAGTTTTTGTAATTAGTGTTTTTTACGTTTGTTTCGTGAATTTAATAATTACGTTTGTTTCGTAATTTTAACAACTTTCACAGTTTATCGTAACATCAAATTATAAATGAAACTTAAAAAAAATATATATATAGAGTAGGTACTTATTATTTTTTACTTACCAACATAGTAATCAGTTTCTGAGTTACAAAATAATTGAATCCTCAGATCACACCATCGCGAAGTTTTTTTTTTCTATTTTAGAGAGTTACGAATGTATTTACTTTGTTGGAAAGCGCTAATACCCAAATAAATAAACTTGTATTAAAACCAGAAATCGAACATGAGAAAAGTTTCAGGTAAGTGGTAAGGTAAACTATAAAGGTCCTTCTTCACTTTATGATGAATGGCCTGTTTTCTTTATAGGGATAACTTTTTTTTTAACTTTGCTTTAACTTCTAACGGCACCGGGCACTCAACTGCAACCTGTCGATTCATTTGACCGACGTCTCCAACATGAGGTGGTTCTCAATTTCCATTATTTTCAGATTACGAGTTGATACCGATATCGAACAACAATTTTCTACTGAAGATCGGCAACCACACATTTTCGAGCAACTACAGGGGGAACTGCGGTAGGAGCGTCTGGTACTGCTCCAAAAGGAAACGGAAGAGGTGTAAAGCTTCAGTGAAGATGGTCGATGGAGTCATCATCTACATGCAAACGTTTCATACGCATTGAAGAAATGAATTTTGTAAAATGATCTCATACTAGTTAAAGGTTTCCATAAATAGGGAGGCGGACAGTTACGGTCTGACTGCTCGCACACCGATCTGGTCAAAGGATCTAAAAAGGCAGAAATAACAATATACTAATTCATTTTTGTACATTTCATTGCACATTACAAAAAATCTAATAGTTTTGATAAAAACCTGCTTGAAAATCAATTTAAAATTATTGTAAAAAAACTGTTCTTGTGAAAAAAAAATTGTAATTTGCAACAAAAACAACCGAAATAAAAGGAAAAGGTCGATTGAACCATGTACCATCTTTTATAAGCACTGCCAATTAGTAAATTGTGAGCGAGATTATTAACAGTTAAATAAACTTGTTCTTTCGGTTAAAGCTATTTTAAACAAAACTTAGTACTTTGAAAACAAAGCAACGCGCATTGAATAGCTTTATTTTTACTTGTTGACACGCAAACTGAGTTTGTTTACCTATACTAAGCTCAGCCATTGTAAATGACAACGATGCGAGAAAATTTATTCTTTAGCTAATAGTAATTTAAAAAGTTATATAAAATGTGCCAAAAATTACTGTATAAGTTCTAGATTGTTATATAGATTGTTCGGAAGTGAAAAAGTGTGACTAATTAGTTTTATAGTGTCGTTTTGATGAACAGCTTGTGTATGTAGGTCTAAATCTAAGTTTTATTACATTTTCGGTAAGTAGAAAAATCTGAATTGGCATAGCCAATCGCTATGACAAATGTGACCTAACAGTTTTTTGACAAGACGCTCTAATCAATCACGGCCTATCTTATCATTTGGCTCCCATGTTAGTTTCATCAATTATCCTTGTAGATCTGCAGGCCTAGACATGTGGCATACGCTTCGGAGCGATTCTAATTTGCGCTACGCTTACGTTACGATTTATTACGACTAGATCACGTGACTTTTCATTCGATTATGTTAATCCTATTGACATTGACATTTTCAAACGACGATTAGATCACGTGACTTTTCGTTAGACAATGTCAATCCCATACATAAACACGTCAAGCCATACGATAATCGCTTGCCACTTGTCTAGGGGGCAGATGACTAAGCATTTAAGTACTGAAGTTGGAAAATGATATGTTATAAAATACAGAAAAATTATATACTTAAGTGTACACGTTTAAGGTCTAGAGTCTAGTCGTACTGACACGAAACATTATAATGTTTAAAGTCAGTAAATATTTATAATTTACGGCGTTAAATCTAGTCTTTGTTATTTACAAAAAATGCAATAAATTGATCTCACACATTATTTTTGATTATATATAACTGCAATAATACCTAATGTATAGTTTAAATGAAGCTAGCCAAAAAGCGGTAGTCTAAAATAGACAGGTGTACTATTCTCACCAGTGCTGGCTGCCTGTAATAAACTATTGAAGAGGTCAATCGAGCCAGCTTTGACTGCTAATCTTATTGGCCCTCAGCGTTAGCTTCGTGTAAAAAATACTTAAAATTAACATATTCTTTAACTGCTCAGTGCTTACGCCTGAAAAAAGGCTCACGTTCTTTGCGAAAGCTAGATGTATACGGCAAGTTTTGTAAAGAAAATAAAACACAAAAGGTATCTGGTGTCTGTCAATTTTTTTTCGGAACTACTACGTTGAACCAACGACATATAAATTGACACTTTCCCTAGAAATGAAACCATCATTCTGCTAGTCTGTTTTCATCAACTTTGAGCTACGACATAACAAGTTGAGGCGAATTATTTGAATAATTAATTATTATTATCTTCCAGAGAATGGAATCTATTTCGAAAACGGCCGGCTCTATGTCGACGGCCACTCGTTCACAAGGTACTACCGCAGCACGTCCGGCAGAAGCATTTGGTACTGCTCGAGACGAAAGAATATGGTCTGCAAAGCGACTGTCAAGATGTTCAAAGACGCCATCATTGAAGTCGTCGGTCAACACTCACATAGACAATAAAATGTATACAGGTTGCGCACAAATTTGTGCGCTAGTAGAAATTTTTCGTCTTAGGTCCCCTTGGTGGGTCAGGGAGTGAACGGGCGGCGCAAAAGTACAGAGACATGCTATTGGTCGATTTATCTATTACTGACTTGAAGATAATGGCTTCAATACACTAGCATATCTTTAGTAACTACTAGAGCTCTGCTATAGTGCTGCAACTAAAAAAAAACACCTTCTAGTTTTGTCGGGTGTCCTTAAGGCTGTGTTCAGCCTGTGTCTAGATGATACTATATACTATGTACCTACTGCTTAAAATAAGGGGCTATATTTAGTGTGAAATAAACTCACAAAAGGATATTTGAAAAAGAATTTGTGTGACAGATAGAATTTAGAACGTTATCTTTGAAAGACTTGCTGTGTCACTCAATGAAGAATATTAATAATTACATTAACTGTCATCAAATGAAAATTTTGACATAGGCCCCATTTAACTACAGTTAAGTAATTACGAGTGTGGCAGTTTGTCATTTACAAAATTAGCAAAAATTGCCACATAATGTGCCTTGTAGTAACATATAAATATATTAACAGATAAAAAATTTATAGATGTTTATAAATAACCTATAATTTTTATTGTGGTTTGTATTTGATAATTTTTATATTTTGTTTTTAATCTTTCATAATAAACTAATAACTCTTTTTGTATCTATCTTATTCCTACTTGTAATAAGTAAATAAATTACAGCTTAAATTATGTTGGAATGACCTGGAATCATCGACAGAAATATATTCAACGATTATTTTCATTCCAGATTACGAAATAATAAAAACCAGATGTCAAAGAAGACTCCGTGTTGGCTTTTCCATGTTCAGTCCGGTTCACGTCAACGAAGAAACCAAGGAGAGCACGTGGTATTGTACAGAACGGAAGTCGGACAACTGTAAAGTTGTTGCCAAAATGACTGGCAGCCGACTGAACTCCGTCACTGGCAGGCACACTCATTGATTTCGAATGTGTAAATTATACCCTGGAACGGAGTTCAGTCAAGTTTATAGTTGTTGCTAAAATGACTGGCAACCGACTGAAATCTGTAACTGACAAGCACACTCATTGATTTAATTATCTGTATAACCTACCCTGGCATCGTCTTCTGCCGTGACTCGTAAATAAAGCTTTTAAAAAATATTAAAATTCCATTGATCACTATACGAGACTTAATCATTACAGAAAGAGTTTTTTGCCGTCATAGAGTCATGTTCCGGCACGAATGGGCCGGCTCGACCGTAGTGATATCACGGCCTCACAGAGAATTGGCGCGAACGGCACGTGAGTGAGTTAATGTGTGGCCCAACTTTCCTAATCCCCTATCCCTATTCACTCATAAAGGCCGGCAACGCACTTTCAACGCACAACGACTATTCGAATGTCGCGAGTGTCCATGGGCGACGGCAGTTAATTTCTCTCAGGCAACCCGTCTGTTCGCCTGCCTCCTAAATATCATTAAAAAAGATATTAAATTTGCAAATTGAGACCGCCATAACCAGAGTGGGCCAAACGACAATTTTTATATTATGTATATTATAAAAATTGTCGTATCTAGGCCACTTTGGCTACGACTTAGAGATTGAAAAGGGCATTGCCGTGATCAAAAATATAAAGTTGTTGTTTGTGCAACTATGGTTCTGGTGGCCCTTATAAGAAGGAATTTATTACAGATCCAGTTTACATTCCTAATAATAACGGCAACTTCACCCTCGTGCTGGGCTCGTTCAAGTACTGGAGCAACTGGGCCAGGCACTCGTACTACAGGAGTTGGTACTGTTCCCAGCGGCGCCACAGGAAGTGCAAAGTTGTGGTCAAAACCGTCCATAAAAGAGTTGTATTCATTCACGGAACCCACAATCATGCGTAACAAGTGGCACGAAACAAACAGAAACATTTCTTCAAAATTGATCCAGTGAATAAAGACATGAGTGGCACACTTGAACACTGCCGTTTTTTTTTATAAATACAGGCCGTACCGTAATAGATAAGTACTTACAAAAGTTGTTAAAATTAAAAGGAAAAAACAATTTGTAATTACTAACCTGCGGCGGTTCCGGTTTTCCGCGGTGGTAAAAAGTTGCCAATGTGGTAATCGCGAATACCAGTTAGTATCCTAAAATCGGTCCAGCCGTTTAAGCGTGAAGAAGTAACAAACATACACACTGACAAACTCACAAACTTTCGCACACTTGCCCGGTTCATCCACTCATGTCTTCAATTATTTTTAGAAATTTTTTTTTAGAGTTAAAAAAAATCCTTATACGATTTAATTATATATAACCGTAAATTTTGCCCTAGTTATTATATAAATCTTAATTTTATGTTTTGTCCTAGGACTCAAAAGTGTTTTCAGACCAAAGATTTACCTTTTTATTATTATTTATTTTATTTAAGATTTGCCATTTAAGCGTAAAGTATTGTACCATACAATATGACTGTCGGACCCGACAATTTAAGTTTGTTATTTTTTAATCAAAAAGTGCCATAAAAGAAGAATATCTCAATAAATATATAATTATTATTTACGTTTGTGTAATATTTTGTTCTATTACACTAGTACCTTAAATGTTATAAGCTATACAAAACTATAATTGCAATATTATCAAAGAAAGAGAATTTCCATAGATTTTCAAAAATAACAAAGAACTTTAATATAGAATTTATATCACACCTATACTCTTATTTCATAATTTTAATTAAAATTAATTCCTTGTTAGTGCATATGTGATAAGTAAATAACTAAATTTTAAGTCATTCAATTTGCCACTTTCTACTAAATTTTGTGTTTACACAAAGTTAATAACTTAAAACTTAGTTACCCACTTATCTAATTAATACGTGTAAGTCCGACATATAATAAATAAACTAATTATCGAAACATAACGTGACTCATTAACAAGGTCGTTGCGACACGGCCGAAACGTCGAGAACAAGTAAGTAGCTCGCTACATACCTTTTCTCGAGTATCACTACTAAAATAAGTCTCGATAAATTAATTTTTATTGACAAATATTTACCGAAATATTCAGCAGAAATGGATTGCCGTTTCGACTTTGATTGGTAAGTAATAAAATTATGATACGAGAATTTCATATATTAACTTGAAAACTTGTTTGAAACCTTTAGGTATATTAGCATCACGAAACATGTCCGAGTTAAAACCCTGATTTTCTTAGACTAATAAGATATTTTCATTTCATTCGCCTCGTCACTTTCCGATATACTAACACTAACTTTAAATGCTGACTTACAGTTACAGGTGCAGTTTTCCTTCCGAACAGAAACGGGAACTTCATTCTACAGATAGGCGGTCATACTTACTGGAGCAACTGGCAGAGACAGTCGCGGCTCCGAACCTGGTACTGCTCGAAGCAGAGCGGCACACGATGCAAAGCCCTCGTCAAAACTCTGTTCGAGAGAGTTATCACGCTGCGAGGATGTCATAATCATGCCTAAATCGTATATTGGTAATCGAATTTCAAAAAGGTGGCTTTAATCGGCCATGGATTTTGGATAGCCATGGGACGTTAGCCAGGCGGTGGATATATGTGGATAATACCAGGCACGATGCATATTGCAAACTACGCGACTAAAATGCGGTATCCCTGCGTCTAAAATCTTACAAAGTGGTACAATCGCGTCCATTGCGGTCCACACGGAGTTTTTTTAACTCAATATCTATTTCACTCTTTTAAGATTATATGATACTAGTTGACCCCGCAGACGTTGTCCTGCCGAGATATTTTGTGAATCTAAACCATTCTCAGATCCCCTTGAACACACACAAACATTTCATCAAAATCGGTCCAGTCGTTTAAGAGAAGTTCAGTGACATAAACATTTACAGAAGAATTATATATATATATAAAGGTAATAATAATATTAGTAGTATATTTTTTCATCTTTTAAAGAATGTAAAATATGGTTGTTTTTGACCAAAGATGTTGTTGATCTCAAACGTAGATATATAGGAAAAAATTAAATACTTAATTGATGACTAGTATTAGGTAAACGGTTTCTTAGAAACCATCTAATAGCAGTTAAGCATTTCAATGGCTGCCCTGAACCTACTCAAAATTTATTTACTAGATAATTCGGGTACTTGTGACATAAAATTTAGTATATTAATAAAAAGCCAAATAATATCAAAGTGTAACTTACAAATTGTGACTTGAATGTTATATAATAAATAATTATAAAAATATATTTACGTTGGTGTTAATCCATATTGTATTAAAGGTTTTTTAATTCGCGACAAATAGCAGGTATTTTTGTGATAACGTGTAAAATGTATTTTGTATAGATTGTGTGTGCGACAAATGAAATATTAGGCCTGTGCCTTGAATTTTGCGTGCAGTGGGGCGACGCGTAAGATAAAGTCGCGGCGGCGAGGAAGCGGCAGGATCACTACCCAAATGTTTATTTTACTATATGTGATTTGAAATTACTTTTACCACAATATGCTTGCAACACCTGTTGAGCACGGTTGCATTTCATCCCAATTTCTGGTTAGAAAATCGTACCCATAAGAAATTCCTGATAGAATGCGAGGTCCACAACAAAACATGTAAACAGGGTGCGTTCCGGCGGGACGTCGAATTTTCCTAATCAAAAATTCGGATAATTCGCGGCCGTACTGAATATTATATAAAAATATTGTATAAAATTTTACATTTCTGCCTTTCCAGTGACATATATCCCGACGATTCGCGGCAACGCCAAGATAGTGTACGACGGTTACTCGTTCTTTTGTGCGAAGAAGGGCCAACCCTATTCTTCCAGGTGGTACTGCTCTCAGAAAAACAGCAAGAACTGCCAGGCATCCCTCCTGAGCGTCAATCAAAAAGTCGTCGCCATTTGCAACGAACATAATCATACGCGAAAAGCGTTACGCGTTGTTCGGAAATTACAAAATTACGCTACAATATTGTCTCTGGCGTCGGTATAGTAATAGAATTAGCATTTCTGACTTACGACTTCTGTCCACCGCACTATGTGCGTGTAATGTTAAATAAAGTATGACAAATTTAAAGAGATTTTTTAACTTTGTAACTTAATAAAAACTAAATGGGCAGCGATTACAAGGCTAAAAATATACTTGATTACTAAAATTATACTGACCAAAATAAATAATACATAATTGAGCAATCCAAGGATTTAGGTACAAAAAAATCGGCCTGAGGCATAAATTTATGACTATTTCAGCATTTTTCTTCACAAAGGCAAACGGGAAAACTCAAATGATATATAAAAACCAAAAGTTTTACCAACAGTACGAAGGACGGGACAAGGTGAGGTGGCGGTGCACGAAGCGCGGGTGCAAAGCGTACTACTACTATGTCGGACAGATGATGGTGAGAGCTAAAGAAGAACATAATCATTACTGAAGATATAAAATCGTGGATATCAGAATCACTGAAAGACGAAATGCCCATAAGGCATGGCGAGCATTTTCTTGTCTATAAATTTATTGTTGGAGTGGACAACAAATGCTAATAGCATACGTGTAAGGTACTATAAAAAAAACATTTTTAAGCGGCCACATCCAGCAGATCTCAACTAAAATAAATTGACATAGCTCGACGAAGCGTAGATTGTCTGCTTATGAATAAATTTCCTTGTTAGTATTAAAATGAAAATGAGTGGGCAGGCTATTTTAGTTAGTACATACTGATACAGGCTTCACCTCAATTTTGTAGCTGCTTAGCAATGTACATATGCTGTAAGCTTAATTTCTTAAAGTCTCTTATGTTAAGTTATAATTGTCAGCTGGTTGGCTCACAGTACATAGTTGTTTTATTTGATCTCATTATTTATGAAAGTGTTAAAAATACGTTATTAAAGAATACGTTATTTATGGCTTATTTTTATTTTATTGTTAGATGATCATGCAGCATAATACGCATTACGTCGTAGTATAAATATAACAAGTATCTTTATCTATCCCATACACGATTAATTACCTACTGTCTTAGGCTTGTTATTGTATTACGGACCCTTGCGAATTTATAGTGAATACTCACTGATTAAAATACTTGATAATAACGGCTTTGACAGTATGTAGAATAAAAATCACGTAATGGATCCAAGATCACAAACGTCCTCTAGATATACTCTGACGTAACGCGCGTCATGATCATCTAAGATATACTATGACGTAACGCGCGTCATGATCATCTAAGGAGGTCGTTATGTTTGTCTGTATTTTATATGTTAATAATTACAGACAATATTACTGAAGACGAGTCGTTTGATATTAGAAGGAAGAAAGACAAACATGAGAGATTATATATTAGTTATAATTATTGTCTTTCTTCCTCGCGATATATAAATCAGATCCAGACACTGAAGAAAATAATGCAAAACTTAATATACTATTCCATTATGTCTTTTATAAAAATTTTCGCTTTATTTTAACATTACATTAACAAAGTCGTTATGGTACTTTTCAGAAGCAAGATTCATTACATCAAGAAGAGGGAAAACGATGATAAAATTTGGCGATTACTCTTTCTACCGTCATCACAAAGTCAATCAAAATAAAAGATGTCGCTGGGCTTGTTCCACACATAATAACAAAGGTTGTAACGCATACCTTTACACAATAGGAGATGAAATTGTACAAGTGAACAATGTCCACAATCACAAAAAATAGCTTGTTTCGCTATATAAAAACTATGTGTTATATATTAGAATTTTATAAAAATGAAGGGATAACATTAAAAAAGTTTACAATTTTCCGGTCACGGGATTATATTCGTATGGTTCCATTTTGAGATATTAAAATTTTAGGTCAATTGTAAAAAAAACTTTTCTTTAATATCGAGGTATTAGACAAACCTCATTGGTTTTAAGAACAGTTTCTTATTATGTAATTGTGTGTGTTTTTATAAATAAATAGATATATGAACGAATGAATGAAATTATAATTGTCAGCAGTGTCTGTCAATAGTTCACAATTATTTGATACAGTCATAAGCTTTCGATTGTAATCAGGGCTTAAATTATTACAGTGACACACTTTATGTAATTTTAATAATAAATGCTATTGTATTTTAGATATAGCCTTCATTCAATCTAGAAAAGGAAAAACTATGATAAGAATCGGTGACTACTCTTTCTACCGTCATTGCAAAGTCAACTTGAAATACCGCTGGTCTTGTTCCACACATAATAGCAAAGGCTGTAAAGCATGCTTGTATACGATAGAAGATGAAATTGTAAAAGTTAATAATGACCACAATCATTAACTATGGCTTATTTGGCTATACGATAACAATGTATTAAGATGTAAAAAATAGTGTACATATCACTAAAAGATAAACGAGAACGTAGAGGTATTCTTCTATGAAGCAATTAGTTGTTTCGTTGGGGTAACTAGCATCAATCTATTAATCTATTATATATATAAAAGAAAGTCGTGTTAGTTACACCACTTATAACTCAAGAACGGCAGAACGGATTTGGCTGAAAATTGGTAGGGAGGTAGCTTAGAGCCAGGTGACGGACATAGGATTCTTTTTATTCCGTTCGACACCGTTCGATTTTCCAATAAGAAAAAACATAATCTGCTTATTTATTGCCATTAAGCGGAACAAAGTTCGCCGGGTCAGCTAGTAATTAATAAAATTCAACTTTTATTAAAAAATGATTTAAAAGTTGCTAAGCTACACTACTATTAGAACTGTAGCCATAAATATACAAAATGCATATTATTATCCTACTTCTTAAATCGTATTAAATTGGAAAATGACTTTTTAACTTCTTTCTCCTACTATGTTCCATCACAGCTTTTTCGTGGCAACTTTCTTAAAAATCAGTCAAGTGCGAATTGAACCCGCACACGAAGAGTTCCGTATCTTCATGAAGCAAAAATAGAGATTTTTTTGTATGAGGAATCACCTTAATTATTTTAATTACACTATCAAGTAAGTCTTATTACAACTAATTATCTTGTAAACTTTTCAAGTGCCTACCTGCCTACTGTCAGAAAAGGCGAAATAAATTACACTTGTATATATAACGATAATATTAAAATAATTTTCTTTTTAGTATTTCTTGATATTTAGAGAATAAAAATATAATATAATCGACGACAATTTCCAGTCTCTATCTTTCTTGAGACTCAGCCTCTAGACTTGATGCCTGTCCAAGCATCGAGTCTAGAGGCTTCGGGTACGGAATCCCAAAAGAAAAAATGAGTTCTAGCCACAAGATAGGTCACAAGTGAAACTAGTGTTGGAAATGTCATGAACATTGTGGTTAGTTCACAATCGGGTAGTTAGCACACAATCGGTTAGTCAGCACATATTATTATATTATATTGATGTGAATTGTAGATAATGAATAGTAATTACTGATTATACAAAACATATAGATAATTATTGGTTACCGCTTACTGCTAAAGTTTCTGTTAGGCTAATCACAACTTTTTTGACAGATTCTCCATACAAAATTTGTCATATAAAGTTGTATCTGTCAAATAAATAGGACTATCTATAAGCGGTGAAACAGGCCCTAAGTGTACTAGATTTTACCTGCGACTTTGTAAAACCAGGCCGATTGGTTACTTCGATAGGGCATGAAGAAAGCTCAAAGAAACAAACAAACCGACAAACCAGTGAACACACTTTCCCATTTATATTGGAAGTATTATTAGTATGGATTTTTGAGGTGAATTTCATTTGTTAACCTAGACTATTTAATATTAATAGCTATTAAATAAAAAAATATTTATTCAAATCCGTTCAGTAGTTCCGGGATTTAGCGCGTACAAACAGAAAACTGTTTTTTTGTCGATTTGTATTCTATTACTGTTCCTAAGCCCCCGACATTGTTTAGTTTATAAAAATATTAATTGTTCAGATACGCCAATTTTACTGTTTTATTGTATGTATAGAAGATGTACATATATTTATTGTACACAAAAAACATTTGGAGAATAATAATTTACATAGAAGGACGATACAATGAATCTGCTTATTTCTAAAAAGAAATCTCTTCCAGCAACCCCACTTAGAGATATTTAATCATAGCAGACAGGACGTGCACAAATATATATAATAGATTTAAGAAATTAATCAATTGGCATATCTCATTAGAGTAAAAAAAACGAATACATAAATATATTATACAATAGAATATACAACATTATATATTTATAATATATACAAAAATAGTATATAATAATTTAACTATAATATATAAAAACTATATGTAAATATATTAACTAAGAATCGAGGTAGTGCTCTTTCAAGCGTCTTTAAAAAATAGTTATGATGGGATTTTTGCGAATGTTATTATTTATATTAATTACTATCATTAATTTACAGCATACAAATAATAATAATAATAATAATAATATTATTATTATTATTTGTATGCTGTGAATTTTCTGAATAAAATAAATACATAAACGAATAATACACCGGTTAAACCGCTGATTGTTAAGCAGTGATAGCTAACTATTACCAAAGTCAGCAGCTTCAAGTAACACACGCGAAAATCTTCTAAAGTAAACAGCTGAGTTGTCGGCGCTGTCGAGTTTAAGCTGAAATGGTGTAAAAACTACCTCCGTATACTTACTAATAGGAGTTAAACTTCAACAAATACTTTATAGCATTAGTATGTATACCTATTATGGAAGTATTCGATATTTTATCGAATGCTTTACAAATAAGGTTTTGGGAATTTGAGTATGTGTCGAAAGATTTTGAATAATGTAACCTTTTGGCTTATTACGATATACATTTTTATATTTGTAGAAGAATCATGATTTTCGAACTAACAAATTGAAAAGCAATGAAAGCCTGACGTAGTCACAAAAAATTATGTTACACATGATGTTAAACATAGCCACTATTTTCGTAGAGTTACACGTTGCTTTTAAATATAAAGTACGAAAGGGTACCTCATGAATGTAAAAAAAAGGGTACCACATGATGTGAATTCGTAATACTAAGGGCGGCCACAAAATATGGTTTTAAGTTCTCAAATAAAAAACGTTTATAAATAATTGCATACGGGTCAAGTACTGCTATCACGAGCTAAATTTAGTTTAACGGCCTCAATGTTTATATTTCTAGATATTTCTGTTTAATCTTCTAAGTTCTTAAGCTTAAATAAAAATGCTTACACATCATCATTCGAATATGATATAGGGTTTTATTATTATCACTTTATGAAATTTCTTATACAAAAGTTCGTGATCAAAATTTTGAATCTAGCAAACTCAATCAAAACTATCTTATTCTTATGGGAGCTAGCGTACATGCCAAACTAAACATCTCTATTTGTGTTTAAAGACAAAGTTATTGTACGTGGCATCGAACAAATATAGAATAGAATTCCAGAATACTCCCCCCGGAACGACAACGGAAGTTCTGTACCTTAGAAGTTTTTGTGACAGGCCAACTCGCACGAGCTGACACTTGTACCGGGTTTAAATGGAGTTTGCAGCTTATATGCAGCTTTATTAACTCGAAATCGCGGTTACACGCCTCCAGACTTATCCAACTCATTCATTAGATTTACGTACTAAAAGTAATTCGGCCATCCTCAAGCTAAAATGCCGCTATGTGTAATGGGGGTAAATTAAAAGAGAGTCAGTTGACGGACCTATGTCATTTGAACGGAATATGTCAATTCCATCTATCGGCTGAGTTTGACATAACCCGACCAAATTACTTAGATCCACGATCTGTATCTGTTTCAACTTCTCTAATTGTACAAAAAGTACTCTTTGAGTTATGATATACGAGTATATTGATGACTATAAAAATACAAACATTTTGGTGATACACGTCGATAGAGCTTTTTTCCGATTATGATCTAAATGTCAAAATCGACCAGATGTTGGTTAACGGCATTTTTGCGATGCGACGGCAGAATTTTGAATGTACTATTTGATATTGTATTGTCATGGGCCCGAGTGACTTAAATTTTCAGATACAACAATTTAAAAGGTTACTTTTTCAGCTGCTATTTTCACAGAGCTCAGATTACAGATACGCAACTCTGACTCTATATTATGTATATTGTATGCCTTTCTGTACAGTCAGTTGCAATTGTTTTATTTCTGTTCTATTGAAAGTTTTGTGCACAATAAAGTATATTTGTTATTGTTGTTATATATAGCATTATAGAGTCATACCCATAAACATCTTGAATGATTATCACTTAATTATTCTGACTGAGTATAAAATGCTAAATTCTTGCCAAGTGAAAATAGCTCAAAAGCTCTGTCATAATTAGCGGATTTTTACAGAAAATCGCTTGTGATACAAAAACCTAAAAAGTAAGATTTTAGATTCAGTACAAAAAAAAATCGTTGAAAGTTATTCTTTGTCTCACATTGTAAATTTCCTAGGTTTTATCATAATTTTAAGTTTTTCAAGTCGGACGCGTGCTCTAAAGCCATTCGGTAAAGTGCCACCTCACGACTCTTCGATAAATTAGAATAAAAATCACAAGGAAGCCTCGGCTGGGTGTGCACATTCAGCTACGGTGGATGTTATAGGAAATAAGTTATTGAAAACTCAAACACATTCGATCCACTCGCCCCGTCCCATGTATTCGTACAGGGCATCTCAAGCTGTGCAGGCGCAGCCGCATTTTTTAGCATTTGTTCCCGTGGTGCTTCCCCTTTAGTCCTTTGACTTTCGGTCATTGCAACTTTGTGCTGTCTCCCGCTTTGTTTTTGGGGAGGGAATTCTACTACTTCCTACTC
>JAOTAV010011926.1:0-26667 GCA_026546445.1 Cyclargus thomasi | reverse complement strand
GCGGTTTGTTCAAACATGTTGCCTTCAGTCGAGCACTCGCACAAAGGTGAATCTACTAATTTAAAACCGAAAAGTTTAGCTTTGAAATGTCTATGACTGGTCAGAAATTGAGAAACGCAATTTTAGATTCAGATTATTCTATTTATTCTATTTAAGTTGATATTGGTCTTGGACAAGCACTAAATCTAAATTATAATCGGAAACTAACTTTTCTAGTTTTAACGTCGCGTGTTTGTTATTGTGGAGGTTAAACGGTCCTATATATAAACTATCCATAACGAGTCGTTAGAATAAGTCGCTCCATTTTAGCTTTATAAGTTGGACAATCAGGGGAGCCTGTGGGGTGGTCGGCCGGTGTTTATACCGCAAGCAACTTCCGCATATCGGCTTAAAATTGCATTTATCTTTTTTTGGCCAACTTTCCGAACTATGACCTTCGGCACAGTGCTTACAGCATGGTTTTGTATTGCGACGGAATTAATGGGTGTGTCCGTACTGTTGACAATTAGCGCAGCGCACAAATTCCACGTCATCTACGAAGCGACACATAGCCCAGTCAATGAAGAGATTATCTTTTGTTTCAGTGAGGTGCTTACGAACGTTAGGTTCTAATTTAGCTTATCCATTTTCGGTTATTATATTCTCCGTTCAAACGACGACGCCTTGCTATTTTTGTCGAGCTCATAAATTGATCTTGTGACACGTTTATTTCGCCATTCATATTTTGGTTGTACAGAGACAAAAGAAAATCGTCGTCCGCCATGTGTTGTGGAACGTCTTTGACTAATATGCGAGGGTAGGTGGGGTTACTGACTTTCATCAATGCTTACTTAGTCTCCGCTGCCGATTTTAGTTCCGCCGATTTTTCCTGCGTTGGGTAGGCAATGACGCACGGGAGCGGTTTACGCGTCTCGACCGGGAGGACCGACTTGGCTAGTTTAAGTTTGAGCGCCTCGGGGACGGGTTTCGCGACCTGTTAAGTTTTAACGGAAAGTAAGTCGCACTCTAAATTCGCAATTCTGGTTTCTAATGTCGAGTTTTTAATGGATAAAAGGGAGACTAAAGTCGTCAGTTTTTGTGTCAAGTTATTATTTCGGTTTTATTGGTTATGTTATTGCGCCGCGAGACAGTTTCGTTTGCGAACTCATTAATAAATCATTAATAAATTTGGCAAGTACGAGGACGCTTCGCTCGTAATAATTAAACGAATCATCGGCTGCGCGGCTAGAATCTAAAAGTGAAATTACGGGGGACGACGGTGGGTCGACCCTGGTGGCTTGGTGGCGTTTCTCAACGGGAGATACAGAAGAAGGCGACAATTCGGACAATAAACGTTTGCCGGACGAAGTTGGCGGAGAACGAACAATTATGTCTCTTTTGTAATATTTTTCAAAGTCAATAATAAACGATAACATAATTCTTTACGTATGATAAAATAAAAGTAATATTAAGCTATTGAGCGATCAGCTGTTTCCAAGGCCGGCCGTCCGGCGCCCGCGTGCGGTACCGGCAGTAACAATATTTCACTTACCTACAATTGCCTACTAATAAAAGTGAATAAAGAAATCCAACAAAATACGGATAAATGTGTTTAAAAAACTTACAGTACACGTAGATCTCACGGTTACCTAGCTTATTACACACACTCAGCACGCATTTACTGATTTTAACCACCGAAAACAAATTTAATTCCCGGAGCGTACGTCAGACGATGTTAACCGTGCCGAGGCCGCGGGGGTTGTTTTATTATATGTATAGATAAAGGTATAGATAGATATTTGTAAAACATTTTGCAGCGTGTAAATACCGTTTCTTTTCTTAGACTTTCCAAGAATCGTATTTTTTCATTTTTACAAGCTAAAATCTCGTCTTCAGCAATGCGAAGAGTATCTTTGACTGCGCTTAGTTCAGAAAACAGATCCATTTCACGTTGTGTTGGTAAATCTGAAAAATTTGTAAGCAGGTACATAATTCTGTGTACTAGAACGAACAACGAACGCCGCCCTGTGGCCCAAATTCGACCATAAATATTTGAATCCATCGTGTAGAGGAGCTATAAAAAACTATAATCAATTTTGTGCGTGTAATTAATAACTATCATATTTATTAAAAATTTAATATTACCCGTGCTAAGTTCATTTTCCAAATCACAAATTTTGTTTTGAAGTTGTTCAATCACGTTTTGACTCATATTTAATTCTGCTGCCAATTTATCTTTCATATCTCTTTCTCTCTGTAAAAGCTCCTGATCATGTTCACGTAAATCCATTGCTTGCTTATATTTTTCATTTAGATCCTCAAGTTGTGATTTATATTTAGTTTCATTTGTTTTTATTTTTTCTTTTAATTCGTTTAACCTTTTAATATAAATTGTAAAATTAAAGTTACTGAGCTGTTAAGTTAATGCAGGTAATTTTATAATAATTTTAATTTTCATACAACAGTTGCTACGCACTCTGCTTGAAGCACATTCTTCTGCTGTATTAGTTGACTACTCGTCACCTCTCCCGTCTTGAGCGATTCCTTTAACTTTCTGGCTCTCGCTTCTAAACTTATTTCTTTCTGTCGACTCTGAAACGATTTAATTGTACCTTAACTATCATTACTCATAAAATAAACCTTCAACTCTAAATAAACTCTTATAAACAGACATTCTCTTTTAGACATTCTAGTCACCTTATCTTCTAAAGATTTAACGGTTCCAGTTAGGCTAGCTATGCTAGCTTCTGCTTCCTTTAGTTGCTTGTCCATTTGATTAACTCGTGTTCGCGCGTACCGCAATTGGGTCTCTGTAGTCGCTAGTTTTTCTTTTAACTGTGATTTTGCAGTTTTTTCTTTTTCAAGCTCTTGGCGAACCTCCTAAAATATTATTTGCTTTTATGTTTTACTAGTTGATGCCCTCACCTTCGTTGCGCGAAAATTTGTGTATCACGAGAACCGTATATTTTCCCGGGATAGAAAGTATCTTATGTGTTGCGTAGACTTAATAACTATTAAATATAAAAAGTTTTATTTGAATCCGTTCCGTATATCCGGAGATTAGCTCAACAGCTAAACATACATTTTTTGTCGATTTGTGTTCTATAACTGTTTCTCAGACGCCCACATTGACTAGTTTTTAAAAATATTAATTGTACAGACACGCCAATTTTACTGTTTTGTTATAATGTTTAGGATCATCAATATGTTTAAAGCGCTTTTCCAACAAACAAAACATTTTTTTTTAATTTTGTAAGAGGACACATCATTTTATCTAGAATATTGAATCTTTTAAAGTTACGTTTAACACGAATGCTTACAGTAAAGAAACACCTAATTGATAATATTTTGTGGATAGGTACCTCAAGCGCGTGGGCAACATCAGTAGGTTCCTGAACTTGCTTCAGTTGAGCGAGCTCCTGGAGAAGTGATTCTCCTACCTTTATCAAAGTTGATCTGTCTTGACAAAATTGTCTAAAAATTAAAAATAAAGTTTCTAGTTGTAATAACTCCGAATTCAATACATATTTTTAACAAAAGCGCGATTGCTAGAAACGAAAGAAACATTTCATTACTGTTACGGTTTTGAAAGTTATAATATACCATTATCTTATATACTAGTTTGAAATCGTACTTGGCCAAAGAAGTGAACGACTCCATTGTATTTTTCGACTCTGTTTTAGTTTTCTCCAAAATCTCATACAGATGAAGTCCCTCTTGGTTGTATTGGCTTATGCGTTCCTTTGCAGCATCGCTCGGAATTTGCTACATCACGTTCTTGAAGTTATTATTAAGTTCTTTCATAAATGAACAACTTAACAAATATTTGTCATATTATAAACGTACATTTTTATCAGCAAGTTCTCTCATCCAATCTACGACTTCTTGGCGTACTGTAAACGCTTGGAAGCACAGTTCAGCAAAGCATTCGGGCACCTGCCTAGCTTCCGTTTCTAGTGCTGCAATAGCAGCATCGTCTAGAAAATGGTATTGAGGGTTAAAAAGTTTCAACTATCAATTTATGTTTCTTACATTGTTTTCTGAAGAAAAAGTCAATTAAAAGCTAACACTTATTGTCTAACGTAGTTTAAGATCATTTTGGCATAATTTGTAAATAGTTATTTTGATACCATCATCAGAGCAGTATTACTAAAATACATACCAATAGGATTAACTTTATTAAAAGTTTGAGCTCGATCACCGGCGGAACCTTCAGCGTCTCTGCACAGCTGTGAAATTTCCTCTGTGGTCCAATCACCGACATTAAATATTATCAAATCTTGGGTTTCGCTTTCTTGTACTTGAATCCCATCTTCTTTCATACGCTCTTGTATATACCTTAATGTATCGAAAACTTCCAGTACAGATTGCTGCAATTTGAGATCAATTAGTATTCTTAAAACTTAAATATGATAGTGTATATAGTTAGATTGACTTTAACAGACACATACTTGTTTCAGGTCTAACTCTTTCTTCAATCGGTGAAATTCGTTTTGTTTTGTGCAAAACACATATTGCAGATCACCATCAATTTTCAAACGCTTCGGTTGCTGTCGATAATGATATCTTATTTAGATAGAACGTTTGCATTATTAGCTATATAGTGATGGTATTTACCTACTTTAAAGTACTTTAAATTTTAATTTAATTCAAATAAGTATTTCAATTACAGCTTTTTTTCAATTACACTTACAGCACACAAATTATTATATTCTGAAACGGGTCGTAATCGTATCACGTCAGATCACTAAATCATTGCATGAAAAATTGTGTTACATTTAAACTAATTATCAACCAAAGGTAGCAGAACCTAGTCGTAGTCGACGGTCGCAGATATGCTTATTCCTCCCTTAAGAGGATCATGTACCAAACGGTTTTCATACAACGGTCTATAACGTTTACCACCCTCTAAACCCTCACCTAGAGTAATGATTTTGTAGTATGTTGTAGAAATGCCTCAGAACTATTCTTCTATGTTTTTGTTTTTTTTTTTTGATATTATCATAGATTTTGATATATTTTCATTTTTGTGATTTAATATTTAAAAACAAAGATGTCTTAATATTTTCAAATCTACAGTAAATATGAAAAAAATTAAAACATACAAGGCTAGTTCTAAGGTGTTTCCAGAACACTACAAAATCATTACTCTCGGTGAGGGTTTAGACTTTAGAGGGTGGAAAACGTTATGGCCCGTTGTATGAAAACCGTTTGGTACACAATCCTCTTAATATGTGTGTTGTGATCACAAGCCAACAAATAGTTTTTTTTAAATAATATTTACCTCATCAGTGCCTTCATCATTAAGTTTCTCAGTATCTTTTACTACCTCTTCGTTTTTAATTTCTGCCTGAAATCAAAAGTTTTGCAGATTAGAAGCCGAATAAGGTTTGAAAATTTCGCTCCAATCGTTTCAAAAGAGTCAACAGCAGGCGCTGGGAGACTAGAAATTTTAAGAGTACCACAGGCACTGCAGGATTGACGGCAGTAGCAAAGGCAGGTCGAATGGGTGACTGGCGGGGGGTAGAAGCCGGCTTCCGATGGGTGGCATTGCAGGCGGCGCGGGCGGTGCTAGCGGTGGTCGGCCTAGGGACCAGGCGAGGACCTGGACAAAAAACATGAAATCATATTATATACCATAGAGAAATAATTTGTCTATGTTATATACATATATACAATACTAGCGCCTGTGTCATGTGTGTGAACTTCTGCGCGCGGATCGTCTCCGTATACTAGTTGAATCCTATAATTTCGTTATCATCAGCAAGCTGCTATGTAAAAAGATACGATTGATCGTGCAGCTGTAAAAACCGTGCACCAGGAAAAACGAATGACGCTATAAAGCTGATTTTAGTTTCATACTGACCGCTCCCTGACCGTCAGTACGGACAGCGGCATGCAGGGCCCTCAGCGTCGTCGGTACGCGTGCAGTCGGCGTGAGACTAAAATCTGCCTAAATATTGGATTGTTATGCGACGTGCACTACTTTAGAATCGTTGATATAAAAAATTGCAGAGTTCTGGAATTACGCTATAAAGCTGACTCAGAATTTAGATCCCTTTGAGAAGGCCAAGACGCTTAACGGACCGCCTTGATCCTTGCATGAAATATGGCCAAAAAAGAAATAGATGCAATTACCTGGTTTTTCATTTGACGGCTTTACCATAGCCATATAAGACTCAATTTTGGTATGAAAATATTTAAATAATTTATGGCAACGATACAATTTTGGCTGATTTTGATGAGATTATATCAGTGGATTTTGGTATTCGAAAAATTTGTACGATCAAATTGGGAGTGTACTTGACATTTTTATAAAAAAAATACTTTATCTCCAGCCAGCAAAGTTATGACAAAAACTTTGCAGAAACAGAATTTATTAACTTGTTAAGAAGTTTTTGGTACTGACTCGGTTCCCAAATCACGAGCCCTCACAAATCACAATGGTACTGAGTGCACGGTGGCATGCAGTGTTTATGGTTTGAAACCATGATCAGCAACTTAGCTATTACTTCTTTGTAACCATAATGTTGGGAATTTTATATGCTACTGTTGCCCGCGTCGCCGACCGCACCACATGAAACCCGAGACCTTCCCAAAGAATGCAAAACCGTGGGAACCGGTTCGTGCGTTTTCAGGAAGGAAAACCTGACTTATTTTTATATTATAGATAGCCACTTGTGAATTTAACACATATTTTACATAGAGCCCAGCTATTTAAACGAAATACAATATGTGATACAACCAAAACTCCCATGTGTATGAACGGTGATTAATTTTAATATTATATCTAAGCTCGAGCTCAAGATAGGTTGCAATGGTTTTGGTTCCTGGGGGGTTATTATGACCTCTTATTCCCAGCCAAGTTCCAGCCAGTCAGCAGTAACGTGTCACTAAATACGTGAAGTTTGAGTTTCCCTAATGTCACCAATATGTTCAAAATTCATTCATAGACAACCAAACTAGTATAATTCAGTAATTATTCTAATAAGACGTTGTAATACGAAAAAAGTACAAGGCAAATGTTGGCCGTATATTGAATTGCCTGGAACCATACAGGTTTGTAATGGTCATAATAGCTCCCCTGGTCATTTAGTCATAATCGGCGATTACAAAAAATGACACGCGAACATGATTTTGTAGAGGGCATATACGGCTCTGCTCTCTGGTCATTGACTATAATCGCCTTTGGTCGACTCGTTGACAAAGTAAAGTACTAAGAAGGATTGTGTGGATGCTTGCACGATTATCGTGTTGATATGACCAGCGATAATCGCGAATTTTGTAGAAGCTGCCACAGACTTTCCCGCATAGCGTCACTGTCAAATTCATAGTGTTTATGGAATTAGTGCTACTTATAATTTTATAATTTTTTTGTATTTAAACTGCAGTGTTTTTATTTAAACTACAGTATTTCAATTTTTTTTTTGTATGTCTACTTATTTCTAGCTTTCAACGGTAACTTTAAAATCTAGTAAAATATTGTTACCTTAATACAAATAATGTCTATAGCTTTTGGAAGAAAAATCACACAAGGTAAGTATAGTAATCATTATTATGTATTATAATAAATGATTATTACTTTAAAAGTAGAAGTAGCTGCTTTATAAATGAACTAGATGACGCCCGCAACTCCGTTGCACTAAAATTTTTATTTGTTAAAGAAGCAGTTCATTTTTCCATGACAAAAAGTATCCTATGTCCTTACCCGGTACCCAGTGGCGTAACTATACTGTTCGAGGCCCGTGGCAAATTCGTTTACGTTCCACTATATCAAACCAATACAAAAAACACGTCAAGCGATTATTGTAAAAAATAATCGCTTGCCATCTATCTAGGGGGGTTCATCGGGGGCCCCTTCCGGCTGGGGGCCCGTGGCATATTGCCGGCTTGCCACCTTGTAATTTAAATTACGCCACTGCCGGTACCCAAAGTATGTCCATACCAAATTTCAGCAAAATCGTTTCAGAGATTTGGGCATAAAAAGGTAACAGACGGACAGACATACTCAATTTCGTTTTAATTTATAATATTAATATGGTGGTAGTATGGAAGTATGCATAGCAATGGATGTGCTTACAGATAGTGGAGGTCCTAGAAAATGTCGAATTCCACAAAGAGTATGCTCGGGAACACATCGCCTTCTATCGAAGCCCAGAGACACACCTCAGGTAGGGAACTCAAATAGTATGGCGATTCACGCATATAGTACGTGACGCAGCGAACGGATCGGTTTTTCTATACAGTATGTTGATATTTAATAATAAGTACAATAATATAAGGAGGTACTCTAGCCACGTTAATTATTGTACCCTATAATTAAAATCCTTATTTTAGGTTAGTCCCCGATCGGTAAATAATGAAAAAATACCAAAATCAAATGACGTGAAAGACAATAATAATAAAGTAACAGCTTCTCGGAGTATATTATGCATAGAAACACGGGAACATAAGGTACAACTAATTCGTTACTATAAACAAAGTATTTGTAGACTTAGCAAAAACAGATTTTCTCGTTTCTAAATGTAATCTAACTTTTAACAGTCCCAAAACGAAAACTTCTTATTTCAGATTCCTAACGGGACTGACGTTTATATCGAAGAACATTTACCAAAAGAACAAAAAAACGAACTAGGTATGTTATCGTATCTTTGTTTTACAGTTTACCTAGGAACTATGTTAATTACCTGTAGGTAAGTTGCAGGGAAATTGCATATTTGCTGTACCTCATTTAATTTTAGATTTAATTGAAGCTGAAATCAATCCAAACAAACTAAAAGAGTCTTGGAAATTAAAAAAGGAGCAATTCGAAAAAATGAGGGTTGACCTTAAGGAAAGACAAGTAAGTTCGTCAGCTAGATCACAAGGTAAGAAATATTTCATAAAGGAAATTTTTTTTTTTTAATTATAGGGTACAATAATGGAAGTTTATGCAGACCTTAAGACCGCCGAGGAGAAGTTAGTTTTATTGGGCCAAAAAATTAGTTCCCAGGCCGTTGAAAATGACCTGCAAGTTATGAATGTAGCAAAGTTGACTCCGCGACAGTTGTTAGAGCTTTGTGGCGAAACAAAGTCTTGTAATGGAGGTAATTTAATATAATTTACAAAATTATACTAAATGCCCGTTTATAAATACGACATAATCTACTACTTCTCTGCAAAGAAAAACTAGATAGAACTATAGTTCTTCTTGGACTTTATTTAAGAACCTTTTAAAGAATTATACCTATAAAAATATAGCTATAAAAAGCAGTGGAAATAGTACAAACTAATGAGGCATTTTAATCAGAACGGAAATTTGTTTTCGTTATCAGATAGTTGATTTTATTTTTCTTATTATTTTTTTTCATATTGCTGACATGGCAGTTGTAGCTGCAGCATATTTTAAAATAGATGTGAAAAAGATGTCCAACATTCCGTCAAGAGTATTTGAGACATGCGAAGAAATGTTACAGAAACACAAAGAATTACTCGACTGGCTTGAAAATTTGCAACTATTAAACGAAAATGTACTGCCTTATTTTATAAAAATTTAATTATAATAACTTATGTTTTGTATACGATATTGTACTTAACATAATAATTAATGCGCAGGATTTGTTGCATAGTAGTAAAAGGAGGAATATTAACGATTTCAAAGTTGAATACGACACGCTTAATGACAAAGTACAAGCTGTCAAAACAGAATTAGGCAAGGACCTGATGGAACTAACAGACGTTATAAGGTATGTAGAGGTACCGTAAAAGAAATGTAGTCATGGGCAGATGGTTTACCTACGTCTTTTGATGGGATTATATTTAATTCAATGTTAAGCGTTATTTGTTGGCTGGATTTGATATAATGCGACCAAATTACGTTGGTTCGCTACCTGCCTATGAATCGCCTTCTCACGTAGTACCTACTATAACAATGTGATGATTTTAAAATGATTCGCCACGTTCCCTTATATGTAGCATTGTTTTATTGTTATCAGAAAATGCGTGAAGGAAACAATGGAAGTGTCAAAGCGGAACAAAGATCTTACCAACGACTTATCTCGACTCAACTCGAAGAACAGTCTTCCCCTTAAGCCAATCAATGATAAGGATTCCGTAATCAAACTGCATCTCAATAAAATTAAAATTGAGGTTTTGTCTAACAAACTTTTAGAATGTTATGAAGGAGAAAGTTACTAGTTAGCCTTAAAAAATTGTATTGTATTGTATTGTGTCTTGTGGGTTGTGAACTTCTGATCTTTATTTTGCAACTAGCTGTAGCCTGTAGTTGCGCATTATAGTTCACGACCGGGAGCGATCTTTATAGTTCGCAGCTCCTTAATGAACTAGTTCGATCTTTTATTTCGTTAGTTCACTACTTCAAGTCACGATAGACCCACTTGACAAGTAGCATGACAAGAAAGCAAACTTCAAGCTTGCGTAGGTCAACAATTTATTTAGGTTGGCGGTTAGGTGTGTTGAATGTTGAACGGTGAACCTAACAGTAGCGCCGCGCCCAGCGCATTTAAAAGCACGAACCAAGAAAGGCATAAACCTAACGTCTTACGGGCCTGCGAACTAGTTTGCGCAGTTCGTTCATAAGATCGCTCTTCCGAACTAGTTCGTTCACGAACTACACAAGACTAGTAGCCTGCTAACTCTGACCATAAGCCGTTTCTAGGAATACCCTAAAGTCATAAATTAGCTAGCCCATACAAAAATAAAAAAAAAAATACTTTTTTAGAGCGGAGCTATCTCAGTGAACTCTATACAAGAAACACATCACACAGCTTAAATATTTTCTTTTTGTTTTGTTACCCCATTTTTTCTTTACGCATTATAGGAGCTCGAAAAAAAAATTAAAGAAGAAAAATTAAAAAACATAACAACCAGAGAACATATGAAAAAATTCGAAAGTGAAGCGAAAATGAACGAAAACCGCGCGAACCACCTGGAAGTGGCTCTGGAACAAGCAAGAGAAGAAAATCGTAACTTGGAACGAACTATACAAAATGAACAGAATCAGGTTACATTCTTATACTTCATTCCCCTCGCCTATTTACAATTGTTGACTATATAACAAACTAGAAGCAGAAAGTAAACCATTGTCAGATTTTTGAGCAGCGTTGGGTTGATGACGGTACTCCAATGTGAAAGAGTCACATAGCACACTAGACCATTTTTATGGGTCCCAGAGATAAATCGACAATAATCAATGATTTTTACAAAACATTCTCATTTATGAGTGTTATCATTATTATTAGTATTTCTTCATACTATGAACTTGAACCTACATTGTAAATCTGGCGTCGCATACTACAATGATCTCGTGGATAGCGCTAAGAATTTCCGTGCCTTCAAGCGTTATTGTCACAATTATTACTGGCATCATTCTAACATAGTAAATTCCAATACTAACCTAGCTCTAGAATAGTAGTCACAAATGTTAAAATACTTTTACCCCCGTGGTGTTTCCCCTTAAGTTCTTTGACTTTCGGTCATTGCAACTTTGTGCTGTCTCCGCTTTGTATGGGGAGGAAATTGAATACTTCCTACTCCTCTTGTATTCTTCTGATTAATTTCGTTTCGGGTCCCAAGACAGCTTTAGCACGTTCTCGGGCTCCCTGAGATCATATCAAAGGGTTTTCGTGGTTGGATACCGCTGTCGATCCTGGCGACATGCAGTGGTGGGAATATGTGGTGGGCCAAAGCCCGTTTTAAAAAAAACTATGAACTTAGAAGTACAATCTGTGTAGCAAATTAGTTCTATCTTCAGAATCAACAATCGCAACAGGAATATAATGACGAACTTCGTAAGTTAACGAGTTCAATAGAAGAAAATTCTAAGAATTTAGAAAAAATTGACTTGGCTAGAACCAAACTACAAAAAGAGTAAGTAAACAATAAAAATAAGGCTTTAAATAAAGATTTAAAATAATATTATTTTATGTAATTAATTTCTTATCAGGAAAGAAGAACTCTTGATTAAGTTAAATTTTATATCAGATGAAAAAATGAAATTACAGAACATTGTTCAAACTCAACAATCTGAAATACTACAAAAAGACGAACAATATAAGCAAATCTTTAAGACGCTTCAGTTTACTCGATTGGAGTTGGGTAAGTAGCTAATAACAGCAAATTTGGGTGCCAATCCTGTTTCTTATATCTTAATAAATGGCACTTTTATACATTTTCCATAAAAATATAAATCATATAGTTTTCAATAATTTTTGCTTCGCCTTTGTCGGCTAGAAACAAAAAGCATTAAAATACGGAAAAGTTACAAATTTTATAAAGAAAAGGTAAAGTACATTTTTGAATAAAAAATAAAATTTTACCACAGCTGAGGCTTTAAAACACCGAGGCAACGAAGATCAAGTACCTCAAATAGAAAAAAATTTAGACGATACAAAAACTGAAATTGAAATTTTGAATAAGAAGATAATAGAGAAGAATAAATTAATAGAGGGCATGACGGTAATCAGATTTTTAATTTGTAAATTTTTCTGAATGTAAAAGCTTTATTAAGTCATCTAATATTACATTAATACATTAGTTATTATTTTATTTATTAGGAACAAGAAACAGTTGTATGTTAAATCTTACATGAAATACAATTACTTAAAAATAGAATTAGTGAACATACAACCCACAAACAGCGTTTAGAATATGAACAAAATATTTAGAATTATTACAGAAATCTATTATCTATATCTATACATATAATAAAACAGTAAAATTTGCGTGTCTGTAAATTTAATATTTTTACAAACTAATCAATGTAAGGGGCTTAGGAACTAAAAAAAAAGTAATAAGTAAAAGTTGTCCGTTTGTCTATTGATCTATTTGTAAGCGCTAATCTCCGGAACTGCTGAACGAATTCGTATTCGAAAAAATACGGCACAAATCGTGTAGCATCATTATATCTAGAAGTGTACGTCTCGATTTTAACTTAGTAGTTCCAAGTAGTCCAACAACTCTATGTAGGGCAATTTGGATTGCATCCATTTATAGAATATGGTGCGGAGAAATTTCTTTTGGACTAACTCAATTCCAAACAGGAAGACACTTATGTGTCTTATATAGCAGCAGAAGTGTCGACGGTTTCACAAAGTCCTGGGTAGATAAAACCGTACATACGATAGGCTTTATTTATTCCATCGTGTTGTCTGCATAAATCCTGCTTCAAAAGCTGACAAACCAGAATAGTTTTACGTGATTCAAAAATCTTCATGTCGTCAGCATACATTAATAACTTAGAGTACTTGATATAATATTTTATGTCATTTTGAATATTATAAAAAAAAGAAGACCCAGTATAGACCCCTAAGGGGACACCTGAGGATACTTTGAGGGAGTGTGATATTATGATACTAATAAATATTATTTTCTGTACAGGAGAGGTTAGAGGCTACTAAAACTTTAGGAGACCAGCTACGCAATGAAATAGAACAAAAAGCAGAGCAAATTATGGATCAACAAAATAAATATATTGCACTACAAAACAGATCAAAAGAAAGGTAATTTGCTACGTATTTCCCGCGACTGAATGTCTAGTGAAGAGAATATCCCGCAAGATAATCCCGTATATTTTTCCTTTTTTTAGTCTGTACGGATTCATTAATATTATTATAATAGAATGAGTAATTTCGGAGCCTACTCCAAATAATTTCCAAATTTACTGAATATACCTAAACAAACCTGTTTGCTAATTGTACCATACACACATTAGTATAAGCAAACTTGTCATTTTAACCGACTTCCAAAAACGAACGGCTGTGGATATATTTTGTTATTTTTTTATAAATGCTGAAAGTTTTTACAGAGGTATGACAATGACTAGCTAGTACTATAGAATTTATTCAGTAGTAAGGGTGTTTTAAACTGCATCTTACTTTTTCGTTTGTATAAAGCTCTTTTTTTTTTCTTAATATTTATCTCGTCTTTTAATACGTACAACAAAATAACCAGCTTTTTTATAAAGTCTGACAGCCCAGCGGGCTCCTAGATAAAAACATAATAATACTAGATGACGCCGGAGACTCCGTTGCGCCAAAACTCGTTTATCGTGCGGGAACAGTACATTTTACTAGGATAAAAAGTATCCTATGTTCCTCTTCCGGGACTCAAAGTATCTCCATCTTTCTAAAGAATTTTAGCAAAATCGACAGTTTAGGCGTGAAAACATAACAGTCAGACCGAAAGACGACCTCACTTTCAACTTTATAATATTAAAGTAGGGATATGGATGTATTAAAGGTTTTTCTTTTAATTTCAGCGAACTAAAGATGCAATTGTACGAAAGACAGTTAATGACCCACGAGGAAGAAATAAAAAACGTTAAAAAGAAATACAAAGATCATGCAAATTTGGATATGCTAAATAGCACAGTAAGCTCTAAATTTTGGTTGCGAATATTTTGAACAAACATAATTACGGACTTAGGGACTTCATTGAAAGGGTTTTCCCATGAATTCAAAGTTTTCTTTCGATAGAAATGGGATATCGCGAGAAGTAGATGTCGGTTAAAAAGTATAACTTACTTAATTATCTCTTCCTTCTTATCACATCTCTTCGTTTTATTTTCTAGGTGACAGAACAAAAACTAAAAATACAAAAGCTAACTCAACGCAACGATGAGTTGACCAGTGCGTTACATAAACAAGCGATAGAAATAAAATCTTGCATGCATACTATATTAACACAAGAAGAACAAATTAAAGAGAAGGATGCATTATTGATTGAATTGTCCGAAAACAAAACGAAACAATCGACTACCATAAAATCTCTACAAAGAGACGTCGCGTCTCAAGTAAACGAAACTGATCGTAAGGTAATACGTGAATAAAAGTAAAATGTCGCAATTTTTCTGATCAAAAATTCGGATAATGTGCGGATGGACTTAATAACACTTAAAAATCTTAAGTAAATACAATGTAATTTAAAATACTTATTTAGTATCTCTTAGAAGCCTTTAGATTTCTAAGGTAATTTTTTTATACATTCAGGTAGGAGTTGTTTAAATTAAATATAAAACTAAGAAATCTATATTTAATAAAGTCAGTCTATAAGGAAAAACATTTTTAGATGAGCGGAAACTTGCACGAGAGAATACCCGAAGTCGAAAATTTAATTGTCGACATACAAACAAAACAAAATCGAATATCGGAAATGGAAAAAGTTATGATAGCATTATACGATCACGCACGCAAAACGAGATCAAAAAATAAGAAGTATCGAGAAAAAAATCAGATCCTCAAACAAGTAATATCTGGATACGAAACATATATAGATAATATAAATGTTGAGTCTCCCTCTGGATACCTAGACGGTTTGCGTAGAATTCTCGAGAACGAAGTAGAAACACCGATTTATGCTCGTTCTTGTAGGCACAATTTCATAACTGACGACTTCAATAGATCACGCAAGATTTTGCACTCTGAACGTGTGCCACGCTGTATTCTAACTCGAAAAAAGACGGTTAATGATCGCTCATCAAATAGAGCCGAACCATTGCTTGATGGCCATTTAGATAAAGATCAACAAGGTAGCCTACGAGTAACACTTTAGTTTAAACTTGTATTGAGGTACTAAAAATCTTTATATGTGTCTTAATAACAATGCTTACAGATATTAACAAGTATATAGCAATTGGCAAATTTGAAGCAAATCCTTTCGTTATGATTTTTATAATGTTTAAACAAAAAATAGATTTTAGTGTCATTAAAATGTCATTTTATTACTTTCATTTAAATAGATGTATTAAACGAGATGACAAATCAACTGCTCTTGAGAGGGTGTCTCAAAAAAATGATTCTAGAATGTTACACTTGACCCGTTCACCACCGAATTAGAAGCTGACGAATTTCTAGCACGCATCAATTTCCTTTCTAAAACAGTCCTGCGTTGTTCCAACTGAGTTCGAACTTGCTCCTCTCTTTCTAGTTGTATTTTTTGGGAGATAACCGCACTCTCCAAATGAAGAACCCGTGCCCGTTCCGCCTTGAGGGCTGACCAAACATTTGCGCTGCTAGCACAGATTGACGACAAAGAACGAGTTGTCTGAAAATCATCTCTAATTAGTGAAACATAAAGAAACAGGGGGTTTAGCCAAGACCTTAACGACTCCGCTTCTTTGTAGAATCGCTAAACAAAATGTATAGAAATGACATAAGGCGTAACGAACACTACATTATGTCATTATATGGATTTAGTTTGGCGATTCTACACTGAACATAGAAAAACCTTCCAAATTCAAAAATTCTGTAGATGGTATCACACAAGTAGTAGCGAAAAAATCGCTTCGCGTGCTTTTATATGGGATTGATATTGTCGAATGAAAAGTCACGTGATCTAGTCGTCGTTCGAAAATGTCAATCCCATAGAAAAACACGCAAAGCTATTTTGGTTAACGATATTCGCTTGCCACTTGTCTAGGAGGACAGATTATTTAAATGAAACTAACCTCAGGAATGGAATTTGCTCTCGGATTTGCCTCATTCTCCAAGTAACCTTCTAGTTCCTTTCGAGCTCTAGTGATCTGTGCAAAGAGGGTTGCAGCACGTTCGTGTCGCTCCAGCATCAGTGCTCTGGAAGCGGCTACGTTCACCAGGGCCTTGCGCTCACGAGACAGGGTCTCCACTTGCGTTTGCAGAACTAGCAGCTGCAGGGAATAATTATACTATTTATGTATGGCCATTTATCTATTATTAATATTAGTTGTCACGTCGTCACTTTGTTGAGCGTTAAAAATAGATAAAATATTAAATAAAAATAGGTCGGGCTTTACCTCCTGACGCTATAACTCCAGAAAGCACGCACGCATTTGAACGATTTTGCATTCGTTGGAAAGGTCTCGCCGTGAGGTTTATAGGAAAGAAAATTTGGAAAAAAATTGGAAAAAAGCAATTTCGAAAAATAATAATTCTCATCTTTGTTACCACGCGAACAGTGTCGCAAGCTACAACAGCTAGTAATAATAATATAAAATTAGGTCAAAATCTGTAAAGACGTTTCGGAGAAGTATGGGTTGGTTGTGATACGAAAATTTATATAATTAGACAATTAGCTAATAGACAATTAGCTTTTGCCCGCGACTTCGTCCGCGTTGATTATCCTAGTTTTAATGCTTTTCTTTAGAATTTATTCTAATTTTTTTTTGCTATAAACCTTGCGGAGCTCGAGACCATTCCATCGAATGTGAAAAAACCATGAAAATCGGTTCATGCGATCTAGAGTCAGAACGTAAGGAAGGAAAACACGACTCATTTTTAGGGTTCCGTACCTAAAGGGTAAAACAGGACCCTATTATTAAGACTTCGATGTCTGTCCGTCTGTCTGTCTGTCTGTCCGTCCGTCTGTCTCCAGGCTGTATCTCGAGAACGGTAATAGCTAGAGAGTTGAATTTTTACAGATTATGTATTTCTGTTGCCGCTATAACAACAAATACTAAAAACAAAATATATTAAATATTTAAGAGTAGTTCTAGTATAACAAACACGTTTTTGCAAATAAAATAATAGATTGATAAATTCGACGCCTTGCTTATCGGACGCGTAGCTCAGCGGTTAAGTTACTTGTGTAAGCCACCGATCGGCTAGGAGGCGATGGTTTAAATTCTATGAATGTCATTTTAGTTAATGTTTTTGTCTGCTTTTCTTTTAAACGTGTAGAATTTATTTATAAATAAAAAACTTTTTCATAAATTTAAAACATTCAGAAATACGTTTTCCTAATTTTTGCTGTGTACTGGTACGGAATCCTTCGTGGGCGAGTCCAACTCGCACTTAGCCGGTTTTTTATATAATAGATTAACTTATTGTTATCGTCAAGTGTTGAATAACGATGAAAATAATAAATTATATTGCTAATTTAAAATTAGCAATTTGTAATAAAGATCTTTAATTGAATATTCTTGCTCGCATATATTTATATAATATATGTGAGAGCTAATAACTTTAAAATAATAGTAACTTTAAAATAATAATACCAAACACATATCAAACGTATTTTCCTAATAATATTTAACTTGCCTCAGTTTGCAAATCTTGATGAGGAATTTCTTTGGAATAGCAATCGTAGTTTCTTAATCTTGTAACTTCTAATTTTAGCTCTGCTATTTTTTTCTCTAGCTCCGATACATTTTGTTTCCTGTTTCAAAATAAATTATTTCACAGTTCCTTTTAATTTCAAACCTACTTCTAACACAAAAAAATATTTATACTTACAGTCCTTTTTCTTTTTCTTGATGTTCCGAAATAGTTTGCTGTAGGCAAATTATTTTCTTTTCTCTGCTTACCAACTCCGCTGCTAAATTTTCTTCCTTTGCCGCTTCTTCACTTTGCTATAACATTTCTTTATTTAATGAACAATTCAATCGTATTTCTTTAGAACAGGAATATGCCGACAATGATAATAAAAAAACTCGACAAACATTAACGGTCTTACCACAAAAGACTTCTTGACACAACAACTGTTGAACGGGTGTTTAAATCTCTTGTGGTAAGACCATTACTTTCTATCATAGTAATTACCGCAATTTTGGATAAAGAATCGAGAAATTCATTTTTCTCAGCACGACTTTGTCGGAGCGCTTCCTCAGTACGGACTAAAGCTGTTCGCGTCATTTGTAATTCCATCCACAATTCTGTATCCCTTTGCGATGGTTCTCTCTCTGCAATCATAGCAAGTTAAAACGATTTGAAATGAACTCAGTAGGACATTAATCGATTTTAACGTTGACTAACCCTCCTGACTACTCATTATAAATAAATTACCTTTGGATGGAACATAATCAAGATGACTTTGTTTCTGGAGATTAATCAGACGATTGGAACTCTGTGTCATAAATGACAATTTTGCTTCCAGTTGCTTTATATGATCTTCCAGTTCTATTATACGTTCTTCCGCTATCTTCTGGGATTTTGCCTTAGTAACAAGAAATAATTTGAAGATTAATTATATAGTAAACATTAAGAGCCATCCGCGTTATACATTCTATAAGTCTTGATTGTAATAAATCAATGATTTTTTTAATGAATATTCTAATCGACATTTTTTACATCATATTTTCTTATTTCTACTTTTACCACAAGATTTGAACCAACTATGTTCAAATTGAAAAGATATTTAAGAAGTAGTAAACAAAGTAAATCGTAGTATTTCCGCGTGATAAACGTATTTCTGTACAACGGAGTTGAATAATCTAGTTTCTTATTATTTTCCGGAGCAAGCACTCGGAGAAGGCTAATAGAAGAAGCACCTGTCGTGCTACCTTCGCCAGCAGCGAGTCGGTGCGCGCGCGCATCTCCGTTGCGTGAACCGCAGCTGCTCTCTCCGCTTCCACCGCTTGTTCTCTTAGCTCCTTTACTCTATGCCACAGAATAAATATTAGTACAAGTATCTATGCATCACACTTTTTTTATGATACTTAGGGGGCAAGCGAGCAGACGTTACCTGATGGAAAGCAACTGCCATGGCTCATGGACACTCGTGACATCCTAAGAGTCGCAAGTGCGTTGCCAACTTTTGAAAGTGAATAGGGATAGCGAATTAGGAAAGTTGGGCCACCGATAAATTTACTCACTGAACGAAACACAACGCCGTTTTACGCCAGCTTTCTGGGACGCCGTGGTTTCACTCCGACTGAGCCGGCCCATTTGCGACAATACATAGCTTTTTCACGGCAATGAACATCCGTATTATGTACTTGCGATCGGATAATGTCTTATTGGTACACGTCTCCACCAGGTTTGAACCGGCACCCTCTCGAGTGCTAACCAAAAGTCTTACCTACTAGGAAGCAACTTACCACCTTACTCTAAAACTACGTACCTAATTTCTAAAGCGTCTCGTTGTCGTGTCAGGGTGTCGACTGCAGTTTCACCGGTTTTAGAAACTTGTAACAGTTTCTTGGATTGTGTATCAAAATGGCTCTCTCGATGGCGATACTGTCAAAATTATAATTTTGTTACTCATTGAAAAGGAAAAATAATATTTCTATTGATAACACCTATTAACAACTGCGAAACGCGGTACACAGAAAATGTTACGGTAATTAGCAATGAGGACACCCTAGTGTACTCCTGAATCAGAGTTAACCATGAGCTCGATATTATCAAAGTTGATGCACCTCTAAATGCTAAACGAGATGGAAGTGGATCTAAGTAATTTGATCGGGTTATGTCAAACTCAGCCATCACAACTCACATGGAATAGACATATTCCGACCAAATTATGTAGGTCCGTCAACAAGTCTCGTTCAATTTCTCCCATTATACACAAAGAATTAGTAAAGTAGACTGTAAACATTATACACAAAGAATTAGTAAAGTGAAAAGGCAACTTCTGCAAGAAAACGTTTGATTTCCACGTAATTACTTATAAACACAGGTAAAGGGGCGTGACGTCTAGTGTTCTATAATATCAATCATTATTGTCCATTACCAATTGCTCCAAGTCTTTGTGTTTGCGTTTAACAGCTTCTATCTCATAGTTTTTGTCTTTCAGCTGTCTTTCCAACATAGTTATTTTGGTTCTTGCCGCCCGAAGCATGTTCTCCGCTGTCGAAACTACTTCCTTCAAAGATTCCTTCTCCCTTCGTTCCTTCTTCAACTCTTCTGACACATCCTGTTTTAATCAAACACTGTTTAACATAAAATAATCCTTTTACCTCGTGGAAAAACATCGTTTAAAACATTAATATAAAAAGATAGGATTTAAAATCTGTATCTGATACTAAATGATGCCATAAATATAGAGCACAAGATTTCATTGCCGACGTATCAAATTCCATATTTTAGCTGACTTCTTACTCATTATTTAAAAAACTATCTTCTGGAATGTAAAATAATAAATGAACGTGTTTTATTTTAACCTGCTGCTTTTTCGGTTCTTCTGCCTTGTGTTCTATCACTTGAGGTTCTACATATTTCGTGATCTCCTCAATCTTATTCTGCAGTTTAACGTTTTCTTTTAGTACCTTATCAATCTTCTTTATAATCGTATCACGATCCTTCCAAGAAATTCTGAAATTTATGATAATAATTGCTCTTAAAATTATGAAGACTGGATTTCACCAAATAGATCTCTCCTAGTATAACTATATATAAAAAGGACTAACAAACTAAGCATTGTTATATGCCATTGAAAGAATTAATAGCTCACTTTGCTAATTCGAGTGAGGATACAATTTTTGCTTTCAAATTGTCTGTCAACTCAGTAACCAGTTTACGTAAAGTTTCTGACTCGTTTTCCAACTCAGCGTTTTTATTTTTCCACTCCATGTTCTGTAAATCAAAACATTGTGACTATTTATAGAGGTTAATGACCAAATTCTCCATTATTATTGAACTGTATATAATGTAACATGTAAATTAATATTGTATTGAAAAGAGTTCCCTATTTCAAAGGTATTATATTAGTATACTGTATGATATTATATTATGATATTCGAATTTGGAACTCATATTTTATTTTCCTGGAAACGTAAAGGTTTCGTAAATGCAATTTTTAGTAACATCACTTCCTAAAAATATATGTCTGTGCAAATATATTTAAAAGATACAAAAACATAGGAATCCTATTGCCTTTTTGCTCAAGATTGTCGTTGTGGTTCATAAATTACTATACAAACCACGGTTGTCAAAAACAAAGTAACATCACAAATGTCTGTATGGAAATCATTACTCTAGGCGAGGTCTTGGATGGAAAACGTTAACGCCTTTTGTATGCAGTCCGTTTGCTACACAATTCTCATAGGCTACATAATAGGTACTAGTGAATGATAGTCGCTACACACCGCCTGATAAGTGTTCCGATCAGCTCGGTGTTTGGAGCGCAACAACGTCAGGAGGCCGAGCCTTCGTTTCATGATTTCGGAAGCCATGGTCGAAACTTGTTGCGGTATGGAGTTCAGTTGTGCCTGTATTTGCTGCACTACATGTGGACCTGGGTGAGACAAGAAAAACTCGTACGAAAGTAGTAGTAAGTTAAACTGTTTAATTTATATTTTAGATTGACCCCCTTATTCATAAAAATATTTAAACAGTGTTTATCTAATCAAGATTTACTGTCGGGTTACGTTTTCAATATTCCCGAAAAGAACGGGGTATATGTTTACGCAGTGCCAGTTTAGGCGTGATTTATTCATAACCCTAAAATTGCCAGAATAATTATAACTATCTATGCAATGTCAATATAAAGTAACAACAAAAAAGGCTTGTAAGACGTTACATTTTAAAACATTTTTTTTAAAACATATATAACTCAAACTTAACAAAAGTTGCTAAGGTTCTATGCCTAGCTCTAATATTTTTTTGCAGACGCAGGTATCATTCCAACCATTGAATAGCCAATCAACAACAGTATTAAAAAGATATATCAACATTTATCGTGTAAATATCTATCTAATCTAACATGAAATAGCGTGTCGTTGTAATTTAAATATGAATTACATAAGGGCCTTGTACTATATTGAGACAATAATCACCGTAGTAAAATATTTGCGATAATAAGGTGTTAAGGTAAACTAATACCCCGATTATGTTATTTTACTTCAACATTGATGCAGTTTTATAATTCGATGCTGTTTAGGAAATACATATTTTAGAACGCCAAAATTGATTTCAATTTCCAATCAACGTCCGATAAATATTAATATCTCTAACAATTTCTGATTATTGGACTGATTTTTTTTTACGTTTTAAATATTATATTGCAATTTTGTTTAAAAAGATGGACTGGGGCTATACTGCGAAACCGATTTAATTATCAACCTACGAATCGGAATGGTGCGTCCTACTCCAACAAACGTGAAATGACATTATTAGAGGAGGACCGCTACGGTCAAGTCCAAATATTTGAATGTTCCGTTTGAAAGAAAAGAGGTCCTGAATCGAAGCTGCGTTAGAAATCGGAATCAAGTATCAGAATCGGGGTACACTATGTCAGATAAGATATCAATCGATATGTCGCGAGGGGATTATACCCAATACTCCGCTTATCTCCGAGTTCGTTGGCACAGCGAGGTCATCTCGTATCAGCAGCAGAAGGTCGTGAGCTGGCCAGCCCTTGAGGGACACTACTCGCATCTCCTCCAAAGCCATGTCTGTCACGCCAGCTTTAGATTCCAGCTCTTTCAGCGCGGCGTATTGCTCCAACAGCAAGTTCTGGGATAATTGAATAAGATGTTAGTTAACTAGGTAAATCTCTGAAAAGTCAACGCCTGTACAATAAAATATCATTAAACGTTTAAAATCTTTTAATCCATACTTCCATTCTAATAGTACCAATTCGAAAGGAAGTCTGTCTCTCTATTTGTCTGTTACTTCTTCACGACCAGACCGCTAAACCGATTTCCCTGAAATTTGGAATAGAGATACTTTGAGTCCCGGGCAAGGACATACGATACTTTTACCCCGGAAAAATGCACGGCTCCCATGCGATGAACCATAAAGGAATTATACAAAATAATTAGACCAGGGATAAACGGAATCATCTAAGTGTATTATAAAAAAAAATGTCAGGTTATCCTTCCTGATTTCATAACTCCAGAACGCATGACTCGATTTCCACGGTTTTGCATTCGTTAGAAAGATCTCGGCTCTGTAAGGTTTATAGCAAAATAAGTTCAGGAAAAACATTCAAGAGAAAAGCATCAAAACAGAAAATAATCACTAACAGCTTTTTTACATTATATGCACTGCGACGGCACCACGTAGTTTTCAAGCGATTTTCAAATTCCATGCGAGCGAAGCCGCGAGCAAAAGCTCGTAGGTTATAAATTAAAAAAAGTGGTCGAAGAACGTGTGAGTGCCAAAGCTATTGGATACGAGTACATGTCCTATAAGGTTACTAGGTGGTTTTATTAACTATGGGAGTGGAATAGCTATTTGCAAAGCTACTTCAACAGATGTTAAATTTCATTTTTACTGTACTGCACCAAAAGGAGGGACATGTTTTTCGAGAGTATGTATGTATGAATAATTGTTTCGCACTCTCTCCAGCCTAAACGGCTTCATGGATTTTAACGTATAAGGTATCGTTATAGTCTTGATAGCGCAAGTGACACTGGGTACATTAAAAATTTTAAATATAAAAATGACGGATTTTGAAGTCAAAAAATTTTTTCCGCTCATTTAGGTCGAGTAGAGTATCAAAATGAAGGTCTTTAAATAGCTATTCTAGAAATATACATAACTTGCTGTTAAAGTTACAATGGTTTCTGCAGTCGGGTTTTCTGTTTTTATGAACATGTAGCTTGTTAAAACTGTATAAATAGTTACATTACATGTTAGTACGTACTTGTTGATTCATAAAGTTTTTCCTCAACTTCATGAATTCTCTTTTCTTCGTAGCAAAAGTTCGTAAGGACTTCACTTGTGGTCGTGGCTGGTTGTTCGTCTCGGTTTCTACAAAATAGAAAGGACTTTGACTTGTTTGTTGTTAGATTACAAATTTGAAATGTTTTTGTGTGTGTACACGTAAGTCCCCTTTATAGAATTTTAAAAGAAACAGCGCTAAAGAATACCTCTTTCTTCTTTTACATAGGAAAGTTAATAGCGCTAGGGTCCTTGGACTTAGAAGTTACAAAGAAAATTTTTTTTCTGCGTCGCTACTTTTACAGTGAACATTATTATATGACGGACACATCACATCTTAAAGTATAATAATTCCTTTGTTTTGTTTTAACCTACCTACCTACCATGTGCTTCTACATTGCGCCACAGCGCGCTACGGTGCCCTACGACACGCTATAACTAAGCGCGACGCTGATCTGCGACACGCTACAAAGCGCTACGATGCAATACTACACGCTATAACTAAGTGCTACGATGCCCTACGACACGCTACGATGCCTTACGACACGCTACGAAGCGCTACGACGCTCGTAGATTATAATTTTAAATATACTAAAAGCTACATAAATAACTAAAGTCTAACTACTATTACTTAAAAGTTTTAGCTTAAATACAGATTGTAGTTATGTGTACGAGCAAGTACAATTTACTTAAGAACTGTTGCGATAATTGTTTACCTGGCTTTGGTTCGATGTGAGACGCCGGTGAAGGACTTTGTTCGCGTATTTTTGCTTTACATATTTTTTGTATATGCTGCAGCAAATGAATAAAAAAATATATTTTAAAAACCGCCCAAGTGCGATTAAGACTCTCGCACAACGGGTTCTGTACTGTATTTGAGAAAACAGGTAAAAATTCTGTTTTTTGTATAATTTTGTGTAATATGGGTTTTAGATGCCCGAAATAAAAATAATTTGATTTGATTTGTATGAGAGACCATCTTAATTATTAATTTTGTTTCAATTTTATTACTAACTAATAAAGTATATCATCAATTAATCAACTTAGTATTTTGAAAAAATCTAAGTTGTTGTTGTCATTATTGATATCGGGCAAAAAATAACAAAAAAATCACGTTTGTTGTATGAGGGGTATGTATGAGAGGCTCCTTCTTATTATAATATATATTTTAAGTCTCTATTCATTGCCGTTTTTGAGATGCATCCTGGAGACAGACACACAGGCATCGAAGTCTTAGTAATAGAGTCCCGTTTTTACCCTTTGGGTACGGAATCTTAAAAAAAGCCCTTTGTTTTTAACGTTCATTCAGTTCACGAAATCTTTTTAATTGTGTCAATGCCATCAATATCGGTCGTCAAGATCATTTCGAACTTTATCTTTACCACTCAATATCGGTAAAACATTTTTAGAAAATGGCAAACGATAATGCTATCTATTCTTAAACTAAGGCACTGATATTATTCAGAATCAAGGATTTTACGTTATATACTATACTATTGAAAAAAATACATATTGTCATCAAAAGGTCTGCGTGCTAATCATTAACGATTCCTTTATTTGTATGGATTCCATACTTCGATACCAATATTTAAAATGCGAACGAGTGTGTGTCTGTCTGTCTATCTGTCTATCGATCTGCTTGTTGCCTCTTCACGCCCAAACCGCTATTTTGTCATCATCTAGTAAGGACAGAGTACAAATATCGTAGAATAGAGCAACTCCCGGCGTTTAGAGGTTTGACATGACAAAAGACGTGTGTGGTACACGGTTGTCACTTGTCACATTGATGTATTAAATTATCAGTTGTAAATATTATTTTTAGGTTGATTTGATTGTTAGTACAGTCGACGCTGATGGAATGTACGCCCGAGATAGAGTATATAGAACGAAATCTAAGTATCTTAATATTCAATATACCTACACTAGAAAGAAAAAGACAACTAAACGTAAACAAGCGGAGAATAACTTGACAGATCGAAAGTAAAAGAAAAGTAGACCTATCTACGTCCTCTGTGTGATAGAAAACTAATACAACAAAAATAACTAATAACGTATCTCATCATCGGGTAAAAATTATATTATGCAAGAATTAGTCATGAGGGACTTGCCATTCTTATTCAATAGATAGGTTATCCGAACAGAGACAATTCTAGAATTGACTAATTACTAAGACATTCAAACACACAGCAATAGTTTTTTCTGCGATTATATATCAGATATTTTCATTCATTATCCTGTAACTTTTGACGTGAGACATGATTTGGTCAACATTGGGCGGCTCGAATTGTTTGGGGACTTCAAGCTGCGTTTTCGAATGTGTGATACAAGCTTTTGAGGTTACGTAATTTTATTCTGGGTGTATCGTTTCTTTTCCTTAAATAGTTGATTA
>JAOTAV010011915.1:0-26668 GCA_026546445.1 Cyclargus thomasi | reverse complement strand
ATTTAACTTAAATATATATATATATATATTTAAGTTAAATATTAAATTATTATTGTATTAAAATTTTTGATACATTAAATATTATAATATTAACTGTACTAAACTCAAAAGTCTACACGCTGGTGAGTTAAATTGGCGGGGCACGATTTACACTTAATTTAGTTAAGTTTCGATTTAACTTTTGGCGACGCGATTGGCGAGTTTAGTTATTTTAGAACGTTTAAACGGTAAAATCGAGTTAAGTTGTAAGTTGTTAATTAAGTTGGCTTAAATAGAGCGCGATCCTATTTTTTGGCGTGTTAAGTGCGGAGTGTCACCCCTCTCGCGTCTCTCGCACCCCGCCAACTTAACTCACCAGCGTGTAGACGTTTGAGTTTAGTATAGTTCATACTTTTAGGCATAGATTAGTATGGTTATGTACAGTTATGACTTATGGACATTATATAATTTCAAAGTACGCCTTAATTCTACTTATGGATTATATTCTCGTAAAAATTGCAGCCTCAAAGCAATATTCGAAGTAATAAATAATTTTCGTTATTCTCGAGAGCAACTACTTTACGAAGTATTATTAAGTACGAACTACTTTATTGCCAGTTAGAGGAGCCATTATGTGTACTAAAGTATGCATGACTCAATCATCTAGAGACGGAACGGGGCTCGGATTAAACAAAGTTATAAAAGTGTTTATTTATGATGCCGGAGGAAGGGCAGTTAATTCAGGAAGCGCGGTGTAGTCGCACAGAAAATAGCTCGTGACTAGAGCACACTAACGACGAATCAAGCGTGCGACCGACGACCGCAATTGGTGAACTAGCAAGTGCTATATTGCCTTTTTTTATATTAGGGTGAAAACGGGACCCAATTACTAAGACTTTGAAGTCTGTCCGTTTGTCTCCAGGCTGTATCTCAGGAACGGTAGCGAAAGAATTAAAATTTTCACAGAACATGTATTTCTTTGCCGCTATAATTAAAAATAAATTAAATATCCTCCTACCACAAATATTTTTTTTGTCATTTTCTTTCTTTTGACTCTACGCTATGGTCGTCTATGTCGTGCTATCGCTAAAATAACATGGTCCACTGTTATAACTGTTCAACTTTCAGAAACAGGTTGTCCAAATTTTTTGTTTTCTATTGCTAAGGAACCCTTCGTGCGCTAAACTCGTGCATGACCAGTTTTTAATACATAATTTTCATCAAAGAACCAACACATTATCAAGACAAACCAAATTTATCCCAGATCAACATACATACATACAGGTGAAACTGAGACTTTCATTACATTTAAATTTACATTCCTTTAGTAAATTTATGTAATATGGATTTTTTTTTTGATTGAAGTAACATGTTAGAATAATATGTTTTTTATTGTCTAAGGTGTAAAGCAACTCGTTATGTATAAAATCTCGCTCGAGATTATTAGCCTAAGTTATAGAAATGTTGTAAAGTATTTTGTTCACTGAAATAAACAGATTTTTTATTTATTTATTATTTATTTATGTATAGGTATAAAATCTGTTGGCATTACATCTGCCACACATGAGGTTGGTGAGTTCCATGTAACTTACTTATGGTATAGGAAATTAAAAACAATATCATAATTCATCAGAATCAAATTTACCTTTAAACATTTTAGACAAAATGTATGTTGGCACGGCAACACACGGGAGGATGTGTCTAACCTCTCCAGACACACGGAGCACTCTAGGAGGTCATTTAGTAGACCTTCATCCATCACGGTTGGACTCTGAAACAACACATATAAACATCAATTATAAAACACAAGCTGTGAGTTAACTGTAATTTGAATAAATTGTTATGAATCAGAACTTATACCCAACTCCTTCATAGCGTTTATGGCAGGAATATGAAAAAGATGATTATGTATATTATGACACCTCAAGAAGGACAATTTCCCATCAAAAAACCTATTTTCCTATGTGTATTTGTATTTAATATGTTGTTTAAGTGTAATATCGTTCTCATTACTTTAATATTAATTATTATTTCAGAATTTGCTCTTTCAAATGTAAACCATGCAACCAACAGTTATATAAAATTCAAAATATAAAATAATATTTTTAATGACAAAAAAAATATGTGATAAATTTGTTTGAATTTATTGCCAGGACAAAGCAGAATTGCTTTTAGAATAAAAGTGTATTCATTCACTCTTCCATATTAAAATGATATTGTATGAAGCATAATAAAAATTCCTCTTACATCAGCTGTGCTCTAAGCATAAGCCATTGTATTGCAGGATTTGGGTTTGCATCACAGCTTACATTGTTTCCAGCAACGTAAGTTTTCATAACAATACCACAGTTCCATGAAGTACACAAAGTTCTGGACATTTTGTTTTATACATACTTGTACTCTTATTGGTCATACTAAGGCATTGTGCAATTTACATTTTAATAAAGACTTGGTTATGTATGATACAATAAAATGGTGTTTTTTTATCTAAACATACTATTTACTTAATAGATCTAGCAAGCAGCATTTTATCTTTTAAATGTGAAATTTAATAAAAATTTCAAGTAGAAATGTTTACTATAAGGAAATAGAAATACCTTACTAAGTTCAATAAAATATTTTCAAGATATTTTTTTCTTATTATAATTTCCAAATAGCTCATAAAAATATGTTATTATTATTTTCACATAAATACTAACTAAAAACGATTTTTTACATTTATAAATCTACATTTTAAATAACATTTGATTATACACTTGGATTTAATTATAAGCTTTATTAAAAGTGTTCACTCAGGGTGTTTGAAAAAGGATATTAAAGTTAAATTTATTGGCTTATCTGCTGCTAGTATTTATTGGGCAGAGCAGCAAGTAGAGTTCACAGTTCATAATATTTTAGTACGGAAATATACGAAATATGGAATGATTGTATATTAAATAGTGTTTTTTTATTTATGTTTCGGAGTCTTCAAATAGAAATATAGTTTATTTATTAACATACATAAGAAGCTTGGACAGACGGTATCAACCAAACGGGATGTTTCGTATATAACATTCCAAGCGTTCTTATATTTTTTCTTTGCCTATAACACAAATAGTAACACAGTTTTGTCTCAAAACGTTGATGACTCACCGAGTGTTTTAAATTCCAACGTTATAAGCGGGAATTCGGTCCATTATTGCCCAGTAACAACTATACAGGATTCCACCCAGAAGCACTCACTTTAACTTTCAACATACACCAACATTGTTACTATTCACATCACTATCACCACGTTAATAAAATAATCAGCTTGAAATATCGATCAACAAAACAATTCGACAACTTGCCGCGATATTCAGTAATTACTGTGAGAAAAATCTTTCGTTGTTACAAAAAAGCAATAAAATTTCACGCACAAATGCCATTCCCTTCCCATCGCTTGAGACAGGAATGTTCAGTAGACAATCGTCATTCACTCATTCACAAATTTCACCGGTCTCTTCACCTTCTAATCATTCAAAAAAATTGTAAAGATTTGCCACTAGAGTCTATTTCATAAAAGGAGTCATACGAGAATTTGCAGAACTAAATTTTATTGTTGGTTATGTTTGTTATCGTAGATAATTCTGTATTTTTAGGTATTTGAGCTTGCTAAAACTAGTGAAAAGGCGCAGTTTTGTGAAGGCTCGTAAAATTTTATAAAATATGACATTGGGTTTTCCAAAAACTTCTTAAAGTGACTTCTTTAATGCAATGAGAGTCCATTTCAAAAGTCCTTCAGACGCGGCCTCAACTGGTAACAAATGCAAAAAACTTTCTGATAACACACACGCCTTTATGTTAGTTACAAAAACTATATATATTTTCTAACATTTTTTTTTATTTTAAGAGAAAAAAAGGTTATTATCGTTAATGATAATGCCGTCCTTGCAGATATACAACTTAAGTAACTATTTATAAATTAGGAATTAACAAGTTAATCAACAGCAAGTATATAAATACAATACTATTGCTGATACATCCCTTAAACATCTGTGGGATGTTTAAGGGATCTATCAACAATATAAATAATATTTTCACATTTTCAGAAGATCAGCCAAAATACTGTTAAATCTGCCTACATTATAATAACAATCCACAGACCACAGTGAGTCGCGACTTCAACATTTTATGATTTTCACAATTACTGCTAGAATTTATATTTCGTGAGTCTCTGCCAATGCCAATGGACGCTCTATAATAAAAAAAAAAATGACACTCACAGCAACGAATTCATTCATTTTGCATTCACTTTAAAAGAAGAAGATTCATAGCAAAATAAAACTAATTCGGCCCAATTTTTTCGAGATAAAAATCAGTTTTATTGCAAAAATGTCTAGAGATAAAAGTGTATGGTTCGCAGAAGAAATACTGCTTGACGCTAAGCTCATTAATTTCCAATTAGAAACTGGAGAATGGGATGCCGTTGAGGAAATGTTACGTGCTGAAGCCCAGCTGTCTAGAGACGCAGAAACTGGGAGGTTGAGGCCGTGAGTTTATTTGATATCTAATAATTAAAAAGGTCGTTACAAACATAGTTGGTATTGTAACTTTTTGTGTATTGTTTTTAGAAAGAAAGCATCAGAATATACCCTTCGGCTTATAGCTGAAGTGCTTCATATAATGAGGTTAGATGTCGAGCAAGCATCTTACAACCGCAGTACTTTGGCTGTAGCAGAACAATGTTTACGCTTGGTACGATCATGTGCTGCTGCAGGAACTAAGATGCAGACCTACATATCGAAAGAGCTATCTATATTAGATTCAATGTACATTTTAGCTTCTGAGTATCAAAACCCTAGTGTTGATTTTATCAATGAAGAATTACAAAAGAAATACGAGTCATGTATGACAGTACTTGTTCAGACTTTAGGAAACCTTGTTGTAAACAATCCTTATAACCAAATTATGATCTGGACCAAATTTGATTCAACAATACTGAATTGTTTGGTTGGACAAAATGAAAAAATTGCTTCTGCTGCAGCCATGATTGTATACAACATATTGCTGGGTCAACCGAATGTATTTCCTGAGGATGTAACACTACTTAATTCACTTGGATACATGTACATAAGTGGCAACACTGAGTATCCCCACTTGATCATTGAGTATCTAATTGGTGTTGAGAATGCATACATAGAGAAATTATATGCAAAATTAGACCCTGAATGTAGAATGCTAGTCCTCAATTTGGCTTACAACATTCTCATGTCTACAGAGTCACAAGATATAAATGTGTCTGTTAATTTTGTTAAATTTATGGCTCATGAGTTCAAAAGAAAATCTGATTGTATATTGAAAACGGTGGACAAGTATGTGGAAACAATTGAGCCACAGGAAGTGGTGTTCTTACTGGAGATCATAGCTACTGCCTCTAGTATGGACGCATACATGGATTGTCTACAAAGTGATACGTCTTTGTTTATTAACTGCGCTTGTAAGTTTACATTTGTATATGAAAAATAAAATTATTGTGTTCTATTTTTCTTTGCAACCTACTTTACTGACTTAAACTTATAACTATATATTTTTCCAGTTCTCTTAAGAGCCATTCACAAATTAGGAAAAGAAAGTAATAACTTTTTCTCATCAATAAATAAGTTATATGAGGCAACTGGCAAGCAGTTTGTTAGTGATGAAATTACACCTGCAGTAAACATCCCGACTAGTAGTAAGTACCATTTTGTCTAGCTTATAATAAATATAGTTCAAAGTATTTTAAAGGTTTTTTTAAACTTCGACAATATTATATAATATTGAATAACAATTTCATTATGTTACTAAGTTAACATTCATTAACCTTTTAGATCCACTGTGTAAAAATGATTCAGCTGACAATATGTTGTCCTGTAATGAAACTCAATCAGAATGCACAGAATCTGAAAGTAGTGAACAATATTTTGAATGCAATGATAATATTCAATTCATGGATAAGTTTGACAATGTAAATAATCTGGAAAACTTACAGCCGTTGAAGTTTGACATGCTGGATAAAAATTCAAAAGATTTTAACACAAATATAAATGACCTGACTAAGGTCGCATTTAAAAGGAGCAGCTCAGTGCCTAAAGCTGATGATAGAACATTGACTGTGCTGCCAACGAGGAGGATAAGTCTTGAACATAAAATTGATATAGATGACAATGAACCTCCGCTCATTATTGACGCTCAATCACCAACTGCAACAATGAATACTATTACTGAATTAATTCCTGTAGGCCTTCAACCTAAATTAGATCTACAGGAAAGCAGCAGAACAGACTCCCAGGACAGTTCTCCTAATGATCCACCTACAGAAATACATGTACCAAAAGCTGAAACAAAGGAAGTAAAATCCTCACCTAGCGAAATATCACCACCATTGTCGGAAGTGCAGCATGAAACTGAATCTCAAAAACAATCCCCAGATACTCCAAAAGAAGTAAAGAAAAGCCAGAATTTATCTACAGATTTTGATTTAAGTGAACAGCTACAAAAGATTTTAGGTATATCATCAGAAAAAACGCGTTCCGATAATTCCAATGTTGAAAAGAAAAATGAGCCAGTCAAGGAAGTGAAAATTGCAGATGATAGTACTACTAACAAAATTCCATTTGTAAAAATTGACTCACCAGAGTCACTTAAAACCAGGTATAAAAATTTTCTAGTATTTACAAAAATAATACAGATGAAGTATTGAGTTTTTTCTTAACATATATAATACAAATTACGATGTTCTAATCTAATCATGTTTATTTTTAAGACTTGGAGCAATAGACATGACTACTGAAAAGAAACCTGTGACAAATGTGGAGACTGTTGAGCAGCATGTATCATTTGGTTTCAAAGCAACTCTAGTGAGAACCCTTGCAAATTTATGCTGGAAAAACCAAGAAAATAAAAGACAGGTGAAAATAGCTTTATGAGTTATAACTTGTGAAATACTATTTTAGTTACTGTATTGCAACACTTATATTTAATAGATTTGTCTTAAAAATAAAACTCCAGATAAATAAAATAATATGTAACTTTAAAATATTATAATATTACGTATATGTAATTGATTATTTGACGACCTCTGTAGCTTAGTTGGTAAGCGCGTTGGTAGCTTAAGCCGGGGGTCGTGGGTTCGAATCCTGCCGACGGAGCAAAAGTTTTTCAATGTTCCTGGGTCTTGGATGTGTATTAAATATGTGTATCGTATAACAAAAACTTTAAATCTGTGTATAACATAAAAGTATTAAATATATTTCCGTTGTCTGGTACCTATAACACAAGTCCTTCAGGTACTTACCACAGGACCAGACTGACGTGGTGTGAAGCGTACATAGACATAGATATCATACTGTTGGTTCATGGTGGAAATTCATGTTCAACCCTAATGAAGCACACTTTTTATGCACTATTTCCAATGATGACTTTGTCGAAACCGGTCGTGTATTTGTTATAAATTTGTAAAATCGAAGTTAATATAGTGGAAATAGTGCATAAAAAAGTGTGTTTCATTAAGGTTATAATATTACGGTTTCAGATTAGAGAATTGGAAGTCATACCAGTGCTGCTTGATTGTTGCAACATTGATGCTAGAAATCCATGTATCCTTTTATAACTTTTACCTTTAATGGTAATGTATTCAGCATGACCAAAATATTGTGTGTCAATGTTAGCCATGTTTAAATAAATAAAATAATTGAACTAATGTAAAATTTATGACAAGTAACAAGTTAGTAAAGGTAATCATCTCACCATGATGAGTGGCAGTCTTCCACCGTGCGCTTTTTGCGTAACTTTCTGCCACGCAGTGAAACTCTGGAATGAACTATCGCCAGATATGTTTTTGGACCACTACGACCTGTAAACCTTTAGAAGGAAGCATATTCCCTCTTAAAAGGTGGGCAACGCACCTGTAACTATTCTGATGTTGCGAGAGTCAATGAGCGACGGTTGCTGATTTCCCGTGTGTTCCTGTTTACTTGTTTACCCCCTAATTTTATTTTAAAAAATCTTTTTTGCGGATCCGTACCTGAAGGGTAAAAACGGGACTCTGTTACTAAGAAAATTGAAATATTCATAGAATATTTTTTTCCTTTGCTGCTATAACAATAAATACTAAAATAAATATTTCAAGGTGGCTCTCATACGGAAAACGTGATTTTTTGCCAGTTACCAATAGATGTCGCTATCAGTAGCCTACATTGCGCTATTGTTTGCATGACTGGTTTTACAACTGCTCAACTTTCAGGACAGGTTTTCCAAATTTTCTGCTCTCTATTGATACGGAACGCTTCGTGCCAACTCGCTCTCGGCCAGTTTTTTTAAATAAGATTTCTTATGAATTGACAGTAATTATGCAATGGGTTATATTTGCAGTGCGCAACCTCTGTGAAAACTGCCCAGAAAACCAGGTAAATATTTCTAGATATTCTAGAGACAAGCAATATTTGATTCCACACTTGTAACTCTGTTTATGACCCGTATAATATTTTAAGCAATGAGTAGTGTCTAGCTTAACTAACCTTTACGGTAGGATTAAGTGAGCCACGTAATTATTTTATAGAAGGTGGCTTTCCGATAAATTTAAATTCGACTTTCCAACTAAATAAAATTCTACTTTATTGTCTGGCTTATAGGTTTTGCTTTGCTCTATAATTATACACATTACATTGCTTACAAGTGTTGGCTTCAGTTGCTAGACCAATGTAATTACTATAAGAAACAGCTAGCCTATATGAAATAGATTTTTTAAAATTTTTGTTGGACACGCCTGCACGCTGTGAATATTGCAAAGCTAAATTTTCAAATCAGTTGCTTGTTTACAATTGCATTATTTATATTATATACTTTTGTTTTGCAGGAAGTTATATCGAAGATGACCCTTCAAGGTCCTATGGATAACGAGTTACTGCAAGAGATGGGTTTAACACTACACACTGATGCTAATGACAATTCTATTAGAATTGTTCCATTGCAGAGAAGCTAAGATATTGGCTACTAATCAATTAATAAATAATCTCTGTATTGTTATTGTTACAAGTGACATGATTAGCTATTCTTAATTCTCTCTTCATGGGCTTGTACCGCCCCCGCTCTAGCTCAAATAGTCAAGTTTTCAGCTTGCGTTTTGCTTGCTTCGGTGCGTCTGACGCGACGCTCCAAGTAACTAAGTTTCAAACATATTTAATATATTCGTCTTACAAATTACAATTATTTTACGTTTAAAGAATTACCTACATCGTCGAACGAATTGTTGAAGGGTGACGCGGCACCTCGTACGGCGGTACGCCCGCGTCATTGCCGTAATAAAGACGTTTTTATTTCACATTATACCCAATGCAGTTATCTACGTGTTCATTATGTTTGCCGCCAACATTGTCTTACTCCATAATCCATATAATATTCAGAGTACTGTAGTATTAGAACAAGACTTTTAAATATTGTAAATATTATAATTTTTAATAAATATAATAAAATATTTAAAACGCAGTATCGTTGCAACTGTAGTTTTATTTTAAATTACGATTATTTATATAGTAAATGAGTTACCAGACACTTTACGGTGTTATCAGTAATAGTTTTTGACTTTTTTGCAAAAGTAGAACAATGTATTTCTAACATAGCCACTTTTCAGTAATTATTTTATCGCCTCAAAATAACCTCGCTAAACAGTCATGAAACATCTTTAAAATTGATGTAATTTTAAAACGCTGTCCGCCATGATGGGATGTATGTGACGTCACTAATCGCAAAAGAATACGTTACTGAAGCGGCCGCCGTGTTTATAGTATGTAAGCACGGGCGTTACCCGGTCGCCGACCGCCGTGCCATGTTTAAATAGCATGAGAAAAGGAGCGTAACCAGATTTCAGACCCCCCTTAAAATGACTACATCTAGTGTTCAGTAGATAAAAAAACTCATGTCCGGAAATACATAACACAGAATAAAGTATACGCATAGTCCCACCAATCCACTATAGCCAATGTAGCATTTTGGTCCTAAATTCACGTACACTATGGATCCGGATTGGTCCTACTTGACATAAAAGAAAATATTATGTCAATGTCAATGACATTTGTCGGTTTGTGGAATTTCTGGAAATATTGTTTTTTGTGCAAATTTATGAAAAATTGAATAGATATCATGGTCAAAATAGCCTTACAAATAAAAGCTTCCTTGGAGTGTATTGAGAAGCTGTATACTAACCACCCCCATTATCAGTGGTTTCTGAAATTGAAATGCGGCAGCTGTGGAGAAGTTTCCGAAAAGTTTCACGACTTAACAGAAGCAGATAAAGTTCCCCAGAAACACAATAGGTCGGAAACAAATTTATTAATCAAATGTAAACTATGTTCACGAGAAAACAGTATCGACGTAATAGAAGGAAGTAATGGTGTGTATATATATTGTATAACGATACTAAGTTCTGATTCTGTTAAATTTATTTATATCCGTATGAGCGGCTTTTAAGCTACTGGTTATCAGGTGTCTAGCATGCTAAAACTTCTTGGCAGGTGGCAGCAAATTTCCGAGCTTTCTGAATTTATCAAATACGAGGTTTTAGAGAATACTAAATATGAGATCCTATTATTTTAGGTGCACTTACTAATAATGACACACACAAGTTTAAGACAATTGTGATATTTGACTGTAGAGGAGTTGAACCAGTTGATTTTGAACCCAAATCGGGCTGGATTACTGAGGCTGAAGAAAATGGTTTGTATATTATTCTTATATGGCTAGTTTATAAAATCACAAATGATATTTTTTCTTTGATTTGCCTTTTACTGGCCATTATCAGACGGTGTTCAATGTGTGCAGAAAATTCATTTTTTTTAATTCCAATTTTTAACACAATAACATACAATAGTATAAATAATGCAGTACAAGATAAAATTCTTATATTTCACTTCATCCTCACTTTCTATATTATGAATGGAAAAATGTGTTTATTTGTTTGTGAAGAAAGACTTCAGGTTCAAACAAATTAACTAACTGACTTGATTTTTGACATAGACTTTAAGTTTAGTTTTGGTCTTGGCAAAAAGTAATGGTTTTGCCTAATATTTATATTTTTAAAAGCTGGTATTATTATAAAACACAAATATTTTATTGATAAATAATTTACAGGCAAGAAATTTGAAGATGTTGATTTATCAGAGAAGGAATGGGCTGATTATGATGAGAAGAATCAGACATCAGTGGGAATTTATGAATTAGAATGGCAATTTGTTAAAGTTAAGTAACTCCTAGAGAACATTTAAAGAAGAATGCATTTCATTTATGAGGTATTTATGTTTTAAATATATTTATATACATGTACCTACTCTTTTTTTACGAACCTTTGCATCCTCATTATCAGTCCCTTATCCAGCTACTACATTGCACCTGGTAAAAATAATACTTCCTATGGTTTGCTACCCTTAAATCAGGTATTGCTCAATGCTATCTAGAATTTTATTTTGGAAACCTACAGGTTTCATCTATTATATCATCAACTATTTAAAAGAATAAATTATTAATGATTTTCTTTACATTCTATAGCTGAATCTTTGTGGACTTGGCAGTCTGTCAGCTACTAGTTTCTAGCGAAAAGATTTTATGATATTTTATGCAGTCTGAATAGGAAAATTTTGAACCTTTACAAACAATAAAGACAACATTTTGTATGGTATGTGATTATCTCTTGTTTATTGAAGGTCAGCAGTTAGCATTCAGTTCTAACAAACAAAATTGGCTAGACATTTTTAAGATTCAAAATTGAATTTTACGCTCAAACAAGCAGCGGGTGCAGGCACTGTGGCAATCAGCTACCAGCTTCCAACGCAATAAAACTCTTGCCATCATCTATATTAAAAATGTAGGACTGCATTTTTTATATACTAAGTGATATAGTAATAATTTTAAACCGCACCCATGACACAGTCCGAACATTAAAAAAAATTTTGCTCAGGCCCTTGGCTTTGAGCTATCACACGTTCAACTACTGAGACTCGGAAGTCATTACGGTTTTTGGGTTACGACAATCAAGTAGGATGTAGGTCAACAGAAATAAGAACAATTTCCGGTAATCCATGGTATTGACGTAACATATGGTATCATTTCACAAAACAGAATGCATCCAAATGCATAGTAAAACTCTAATCTAGTTGAACGTTCGGCAGCAGTTTTGCCGGACATATACGACCCGCAAACTAAATATACTTAAAGATATTGATATTATAGCAAACCATAGAGTCAACCGACCGATACGGGGGACGGTCGCCCGTGGTTACCGATAACAAGATGGAATTTTTTCCTGATGATTGACGAACTCTCGGATTAAGGAATTAATTGATCCCTGAGAAACCCTTCTCATAATTTTTAATAACAAACATTAGTTTTAGTGAGTGTAGTACAATTTATTGTAAATTATTTTGTTAGGGTTTACTCATAGAAAATTTGAACAAGCAGCTAAAAACGCGACCGTGGGCACAAGCCATAGACACCAGCAGCATTAAGAGTTGCAGGTGCGTTGCCATACGCTACCTTCGTACTGACGCAATACTAAAAGAATTCATATATAACACTAGTATCTGAGCAATGAACCACCGCAAAAAGTTTCAAAACAAAAAACACGATATTAGAATACTTGGGTATGCGATGTTACGATTAATTACGGAATAGGAAGTACAAATGAATCGTTGAAAGTGAAAAAGTCACACACGAGTAACGCGGTGTAAACGTAACGTTCGGAATCGCGGCGGTCGCAATATGAAAAATGCCTATGAAAACATGTAATTGTTTAGCATACCAAATAAGAAAATTAAACGAACGGAACTAACAGCTTACTGTTAAGAGCGAGGCCCCACCAGTGCGCTGCGTTGCGTCGTCTCGCGCATCAACGCAATCTATGCCACAGCCACGTTACGTCGACGCACGACATCGTTAGATTTGATTTATGAGCTCCGACGGCGCAGCCATAACCCTCTTACCCGTTGAAATACCGCATGCGCCGATGCGAAGCGACGCTGCACGACGCAACAATATGCATACTGAAGAGCTAAGCTAACGACTCTTTGGAAATTTATATATTTTCATTCAGGTGTCAAAATAATTATCTAGCTATTATAATAGTGTTTATTATGTCCTTGTTCTTTGTGCATCATCATATAAACCAGTAATTGTTAATTAAATAGGTAAACAGCTGTTAAATAATTTAATAGTACTCCTGTCTTAAGATTATATTTACAAAAAACAATGAACTAGTAGCACAAAATCTATAGTGTTATAAATTATTAAGTATTACAATAAGTTATTCACTTACTAGCCGGATGATAAAAATACTAAAGGTCTATATTTTAACAATATCGCTCCTCTTTGGGCAGAGAAACAATTGCTGTGTATCACGTATTGATGATTAGTCGTCAATGTGAAATATACGATGTTATCACAGCTCTTTTGTGAAGAGAATGCAATTTTACTTTGTTGAGGATTGATCAGGTGTAGTTGTTGATGTGCTATCAGACCTAGATGAGATACTGTTGTAACCAGTGTTACCGTGAACCGTGACAGCGTGGTGGGGAATACTCGTTGAGGAGTTGTCTGGAGGTGGTGCCGTCGCCGATTGGCCATCGGTAGATCTGTCAATCACCTGATTTCCAGAGTATTCGTGCTCTGACGCTCCACCTACCAGTACGTCGTCGTTGATAATCTGGAAAGGATGATGAATATACACCGGAACCTCTACTGGAACTTCGACTGGTACTTTTACGGGATACGGTACTTTAACCGGATATGGTACTTTTTTCTCCACAGGATAGGGCTTCGGAACGTAAACCGGTACTCTCTTTTCCACTTCTACCTTCTGTGGTACCAACACTTCGTATGGAACGGGAACTCTTTTTTCTACTGGAACCGGATATGGAACCCTTTTTTCGACTTCGACACGAACAGGTTGAGGAACTTTCACAGGATAGGGTTGTGGTACCGGAACCTTAACTTCGACATGCTTTATAACTTCCACGGGTTCTTTCACTTTCACTTCAACAGGATAAGGTACTCTCTTTTCGACAGCATATGGTTGAGGAACATAAACTTTCACCGGGACTGGATAGGGAACTCTCTTCTCTACTTCGACGGGATATGGCACCTGCTTTTCGACAGGCACTGCGACTTGAACTGGCACAGGAACCCTCTTCTCCACTTCCACCGGTACGGGCTGTGGAACTTTAACTTCGACATGTCTCACAATGGGAACATGTTGTATTACTGGGTATGGTTTTGGCACGTATTCTTTTTCGATCACTTTATAAGGCACTGGATGTGGAACTTTGACTGCTACTGGATAAGGGACCTTTTTTTCTACCGTAACTGGGTATGGTCGATCTACTATTTTAATCTTCTCCACGGGGACTGGCACTGGAACTTGCTTCTCCACCGGATAAGGTTTTGGGACTTCCACTTTTACTGGAACGTTAACAGGTTTCTCCACAGTTTTGATGTATCTGTGATGGTGATGGTGATGATGGTGTTTAATTTTGGTCACGACTTTAGCGTGATGGCTGGCTTCTTGTCTTTGATCTTCGTATCCGGACTGTAAAGGCAGACGACTTTTAGATTTTTTATGTCCTCGATAAATAATTTTGGGACGAAGTTCTGTAGGTTCGGCGGCATATGGATTTAAAACTGTTTTAGGATTGTTATCAAGAGAATAAGCAAATGGATTCAATAAAACTTTTGGTTGTTGTTCAGTGGCGTATGCTAATGGATTTGTGAGAGTCTTTAATCTAGTTTGTGTAGCCTCGGCAAACGCAGCAAATCTTGGACTTTGTTGTGAGGCGAAAGCAAATGGATTCACTAACGATTGTTCCTGATTACTTAGGTTCGTTTGCTTCTTTTTGCGAAAAAAAACCATTCGGTTGCCAATATTTGCAGCTCCGCCTTGTAAAGGGTTGTTCACTGGAAGTATTCCATATGGTTGTATATACAATAAATTTTTATTGTCGGTATATTCTCCCTGGTTATCGAAATACACATCTGATCGTTCTTTATCACTCCGATCAATAGATCGTTTGCTTATGCGCGTTCTTAACGGTTTTCTTTTAGAATATTGATGAGGAACAATCGGTATCCAATCGTTCGGCTCTATTTTAGAGGATTGGGTTGTTACATTTGATTTTGGCGCTCTCGTCACCCTGCGATAGCCACGAGTTGTTAACTGTGAGCTCGTTGACGTAACTGGCTTTTCGGTGCTGGCATATCTTACTCTGACCCGACTACTGGAAACGGCAAGGTCAGTTTTGTTAGAGGCATTGTTTTTTAAAAAGTCTGTTGCAGCTGAGCCATTCAGGAAAGTTGAGTTGTTTTTCTCCAACATTCTTTTTGGCCAAATCCTTTTAGTTCTTAATACTCTGGTAGTCGTGGTCGTCGGAGTAGTGGTCGATGTTGTTGTAATATTAATGAACTTTGGCGGTTTAACAAAGTCCGTCCGAATTCCATTTATTGTTTGGATCGGAAGACTAAATTTTGGGCTATTGATAATTGAGGTCTTGCCGTTCGTGGGTGAATATGCTAGAGGTCTGTTTATTGTCGACGAATACTGCGGGGCTTGAATTTTATTTCCATGTTGCATAGGAACAACATTAGGAAACTTATATACTGAGTTGGACAATTTCAAGGGTTCTTTTGTGTAAACATGTACCGGTGGAGCTTGAAGCTTCTTTGCGGGGTTGAAAAATTGCGGAGGTAGATCATAGAAGTACTTTTTATCGGGCGATAAATTAATCGGTGGTTTACTTGGTGGCCTTGGTTCCGGAATATATGTTTGGTTGGATATCGATGTGAGGCCTGTAGGTGGTTTGAGGATTTTGGGTCCATTTATTACAGTTAGCGCATTATTTTTCGTCTCTATTGCCAATAAGTCTTCGAATACGCTAGTTTGTGCGTTTACGACACGTTGATTGACGACGATCGCTAACGCTGTGATCAGGAATGCCGTCTGAAAAAGAAATTGCTTGTTGAAGTACATTTTTAAAAAGTATGTAATTTATGGAACAATACTTAGTTAAGCACAGAACAGACTGTTGAATCATAGTAAAAAGAGAACCTTGTAGAGCCTTGTTAGACGCCTTGAATATTTTACTACATCTACTGCGCCTAATTTAGCTTTCGATAAGAAATTAAAAGTGATAATGGATAGGTGCACATTGCAATAACTTTTTGCCGCCAGACTCGTCAAAGCGTAAAACACGCAATTGTCGTGTTTTCCGACGTTTCTCGTATAATATATGTTACTGATTAACACTGACCTTGTACTTTTTAATAATTTTATTTTGTTATGTGGATATTTCGATTGCTGCACGTATTCGTCTAGGACTTTGCGTGAGGGCTAAGCGAGTATTATTTAAAAAAAGTTTGCTTGCGGAGCATCTTTCCTTAGAGCTCTCGAAGCAACCATAAGAACAAATAGTTATTAAATCTACATTTTCTTAAAGGTTAGTATAGTCTAATATTAACTTAGTTTGTTTTACAAATCTTTTAGTTTAAATGTAAACATCAAGTACAGGTACTTAACGAATTTTCTAGGGGTTACTTCCTCGTACCTTGTGATGATTGAATTCACACATTTTTAATGATTGAATCCTTATAAACAAAAAACTCTGTTCCGTGTAAGTTTTCGTCGATTTATAAATCCAATTCATGGGCACACACATTTTTCACTACACATCACTTCACTCACATGGTGGTAATTTTTGGAATTTCGCATGAGTTTACCTACCGATAAGTGTTGCATAGTGCGTAACGTTCTCGATTGCAGGCCTGTAAGTACGTAATAATCGGCGGCAGGAAGAGTCATTCACTTAAATAGTATAGCGTGATGGGCGGATAACTTTCTCTGCCAATGCCAATAACAAACGTTTTAAATTATACTATAATAATAAATTAGACAAATTTGGATAGGGCGTCCCTTTTCTGCTATTCTCTAATCTAAATCTCTCATAATCATTCAATTTGAGATAGATTGCCGAGCCTTAAAATATGGTAAGTATTTAGGGCTAGGCTACTAATTAGGTGCTGTACTTCAGATGACTATAATGTACTTACAGGTAATCAAGGATATATGTATGCCATCTTTTTTATAAACGCGAAGAGGCCTAGGCTACTAGCCAATTTTTGGCGACAAAATTGACGTAGGTTCCAACTCGTCCAATAGTAGAATCGTCCTACTACAGTTGCATCAAGTTTATAAGCGCAAGATTTTACTTAAAAATCTATATCCAAAAACAAATCTAGAAAAAAATTACTATTAATATGCAAATCTTTTTGATAAGATCTAAAGAGAGAGTGAGGTTACTATAGATATACTATCTAAAGTCTGTAGCATTTTTTTTATTGGGCGTTATCCAAAAATGTTTTGTTAATAACATATAATATGCTTTGTACCAAAATATATGCTTTTTGGTACAAAGCATATATACTCTTATTATTACTATACAAGCATAAAGGTCTGAAAAAGAAGCTTAATCTTCTTTTTCAGACCTTTCGGCTTTAAACTCGTAAAGTGCAATATATACAGCATAATTTCCTGTTTCCTTCCTTCCGCAATTTTGTGTTCAATATTGGTTCAAATTGCGTAATAATGCAATCTTAGCACGCAAATATATACCGCACATAATATGTTATCAACCGAACATTCGACGCTGGAAACAGAAAATTCGACCCGTACTTACGGAAAATTTTATTAAAAATTATTTGTACACAACTTAACAATTAAACTTAAATACAATAAAGGAACTGTACAAATTGGCGGTCTTACAGCTAAAAGTGGTTTCTTCCAGACTTTACATTAAGTTTTAAAATAAAATAATGCGTTCACTGTATCTCTTTTAATATTCTCAGTCGGTACTTATCATCGGGGAATCTTATTTTAATAATGGATCGTATTTCTTCACATGTGTAGCTTCGATTTAAGTCCGTATCTTGTTTCCAGAGGTCTGTGATCTCCAACAATTGAGCTTTCAAAAGCTGAGGCATTTTGATAAACTTATTCCAACAGTTTATTTTAATTTCCAATTTTACTGATTTCTGAAAATAAAACAAAACATTTTTAGGTTTTAAAGTAACGTATCCCTTTCTTTGTTACGAGAGTCTTTACGAAACTAAAGACCCTGGCAGGCACAGGACCTGATTAATCATATAGGGCGCGAGGATCGGGATGGAGCGCTAAAATCGTGTCTTTGCATTCACTACTAATCTAGTGTATTGAAATTAGGTTGATGATTATCTTATAATGGTCAGAACACTTTATCAGTCACTGCACTTGCAACACCAAAAGGGATTTATGGTAACCCTAAAGCTGTGTTTCTTATTCTTTTAGTTCAGATGGACGATTTGCCCACTGAGATGATTCCAGGCACCTGTAGTGGTCCACGGACCACCGGTTAAGAACAACTGCTCTAAAGAAATCTATTATAAATATGTGACGGTAGACAGAGTGAAAAGGTCTTTTGTAATGACTTGTTAGTTAGTCAAAGAAAAAGCCTCGAACCCTAGAGTACTGCGCACAAACTTTGGCAGGGCAAAATTATTTTTTAGTATTTTTTTCCTTTTAAGAGATGCCTATGCCTAAGTCCAAATGTAAAAGTACTAAGCATTAAAATGTACTATAACATATTTATGGTCAAATTGAGAAACCTCCTTTTTTGAAGTTGGTTAGAAAAACATTAGTATTACCTCAAACAGAGATAGAATATCATCAACAGTATCTTCGAATCTAACAGCCAGCATATAAACCATCTCTTCACATATTGGTTTGGTGTCAGCAAACATCCTCTGCAACATTGACTGGCAAAGAGCCTGTGCAAGAGTACACATTGACAACTCGTACATCTTTAGCGGTAGGACACCATGCCAGCAATCCTTTAATTCCTTCATTAAACTTATTGCGTGGTTCACAGCCCCATCAAATACTTCAAATGAGTTTTGGGACCATGGTAATTCTGAAAATTACCTCTTAGATTAGTAAGATCTTTATATATCTTAATGATTTAAATATTTTTCAATTGACCATATAAAATAATTACCATTAGCTTCCACTTCTTGTATTATAATATTTTTCTGATTTTGCAAGTATAATGAAATTTTCTGTAAACCTACAGCGCGCAAGTCTTGAATGCATTCTAGAAGTGTTGTTGTTAAATTATTAGCAAGTGTTGAGGGAAGTACATTCTTCCAAGGTGGACCAAGCAGACTGTGAGCAAGGTAAAAGCAGTTGTTGAAGAATAAGGCTGTGAACAAAGTATAAAAATAATAATGCACAGTAAATTCACTGTCTTAACATTTATTACTAAAGTATTTATTATTTATTACTCAAGTTGTTCATATTAATTAAGCAGGAAACCATTTTCTGTTTGTTACAAGTGAATCAATAAAAATATTGGAGCAGGATTGATTTTAATACCTACCAATGTCTAAAGGACAACACTCCAAATTGATTTTAAACTTCTTAGGCACAATACATTGATACTTGACTGCTATGTCTTTGATATAAATCACAAGTTGCTGGCCATATTTCTCTGGCAACTTGATACTTTCTTCCAAATGTTTGATGATCATAGACATTATTTCCTTAACATTTTGAGATATCACACACTTGGGAAGGTGCAATGGGCTATTGATGATATCCCTTTGTGTGTCATCAAATATAGATTCATTCTGAATATCTATTTCTTGACCAACACAGACAATCCCATGAGAGAGACTTTGTTTAAGTAGATTACGAATATCAAATAATAGCTTATCACATTTCTTGTCATACAAAACACACTCAGTGTCACTGACAAATTTATTTAAAGGAGACTGTTCAGCGGCCACAAATTTTAGGTCAATCAAAAACTTATTGAAGGAATCTAATTCAACAACTATATTTTTGTAATTTTCATATGTGCTGTCACAAGATGGTAGATTATTTCTAATACAGTCCTCAATTATTTTGTTAAAAAACTTATTGCTTATAGATTCAGCAAACACTTCAATAAATGTTTTATCACATTCAAAGTGAGAACCTAGAGTTGAATGCAGAAATTCAAATATAGCTGTTAAATTATTAAATATAGTATTAAAATTTGGCTTTCTTTTGTCATTTAAGTCAATCTTGATATTAAATTCAAGAGCACCAATGTGATCTTCAGTGAAAATATCACAGTTGTGTCGTATGACGTTGTGAAGAAGTTTTCTTATAAAGAAATTAGAGAATAAACCGAGTTCTGCATTCAGTCGGTCAGTAACATACAATGACTTTAGAATTTTTTGTATCAGTTGAGAGTCATTTTGTTGTACTGATAAGGAGTATGTTATATAAAAGGGTTCTTTAGTCTCCTTCCATTCAAATATATCTTCCCATTCAACACTCAGTTGAGCCAAGTACATTGATAGTTGATTTTCACATTGGGAAATAACATTATGCAAAGCTGTATTTGTATTTCCGTCAAACTTTAGGTAATGCAACTTTTTCTGTAGATTTTTCACGTTTATAACAGCTTCAGTGTAGTTGTTACGTCCGAATTCATGATTAGCCTTATCCAATATCAGTTTGCCCTCAGCTACAGTACAGAGATCCAGAAAATTCATATAGGCAGTATCAAAAAGTTTGTAAGAGTTTCTAAACTCGTCTTTTGAGTCCATTTTAAGGAATTTTTCATTGAATGTCTTAACTTCCGTAACAAGCTTTTCGTAATCTGCAAGGATGTTATGCTTGCGATTATTATAGTTTAATTGTTCTAAACTTTTAGTAGGCACAAAATTTAGGTATGTATCGATTATATTTTGGTGTAAAGCCCACGACAACATTTGTATTCGTTCCTGAAGTTCTTTTACCTTCGTCAACAATTCATCTCGGTTTTTCTTATAATCTTCTGATGATATTTTATCGGCTTCATGAAGAACAGCACTGATTAAACTCATATTGCTGTTATTAAAAATCACTTTTTATCACAAATAAAGGGTATATATACTAAGAATTCATATATTTATATACTAAAAATTTAATTTTAAAAAATTCTGTTACAAATTGCAATTCAAATTTTAAACCGGACATGTGTAACAACTGACATTTGACATCTTGGCCTGTTGATTTTGACACTGACATATTTCTTTTTTTTACGTTTGGCTTGAAGGCTATCACCGAATGAACGGCCAATTATTTTAAACGTTTGCCACACTTTAAATCAACGCGACATCTTCTTTCGAACCAATATATTTATTGTAATAACCACAAATAGGGGTATTAAAAATCAAGTACTTGAACCGACCTAGCGCAATAGTCGATAGCATACTGCATAGTAATAAACGCTATACCTTTACATTATAACAACGTAACTAGGGTGTATGTTTAATCAATTATAAATTACTCTTGTAAGAAATTTAAAATACGCTCGGAACAAGTAATCAATCTTATCATCCTGCAATGAACGATATAGAATTAGAAAATTTAAGGACGGAATTAGAGCACGAGAACTCCTGCAGGTTGTACCTAATATTTTAAAGAGATTTAACGACTGCTTGTTTAAAACTTAGAAAGCAAGTTACTACTTGACTGCTCCGTTGCTTTAATTTTCATCTGTTAAATTATCTCAGGGAGTCAGCAGCATGGCAAAATGGTGCGTTGGAAAAGCAGATAGTTTGTATGCAAGAAGAATTGCGAAAGGCCGATTATCCCTGGGATTTAGATGAGGATCTACAACGAGAGAGCATAAGACACAAGCAACTGCTTGAGGCGATTGATACATTAAAACAACAGTTGCCTCTACTGAAAGAAAAAATCAAGAACGCCAAAGTTTGTGGCCCAGGTAAGAGTACAGAATCATGTTCCCTCGCTAATAAAAATATGTACACGGCGGCGAATTTAAGGTTTTCTTGGTTTTATCTAATATAGTAGAAACGCTATGAGAAAAACGAAATCGTGATTCGTGTGTGCTTTTGCAAATGCTTTATAATATTCTTACGAGTAAGAGTTCTTATATTTTATTAATTATTGAATTTATGTTATAGATTGCAAATTAAAACATGATGATCTGAATATTAATTTGGACATACTAACGCCTGTAAGTACCAAAAACATTGATACTGTTTAATTTATTAAGATTCAAATCTAAAGATTACCTCAAGATATTTTTGTACATGAAGTTATTAAGAGTTTACAAATTGAGATAGATCGAACTTATTCAGAGCGATAAATCTGAAATGGTTAAGTGGTTATAATACATATTTGTAAGAAAATATTAGAAAATAATAATTTTTACCAGGCTGAGTTACTGCGCACCGTTAAACGCTTCGAACGGCTTAAAACAGACCTAATAAGTACATTACGCAGCAAGGAATGGAGACTGGATTCTGAATCGAAGGTAATTTTTTTTCCTAATACGTAAGTTAAAGGGTCAGTTTTTCTTCACAGATAAACAAGGCTTGACTAGAAACATTTTATTTTTAATTCACGCACGAAAACATTGCTACTTTGAGCCAGTGTAAAAAATAAATTATAAGGCGATGTTAAAATCATTCGCGAGTAAAAGGAAAGTAACGTGATAGGCCTTTTTTAGAAATTTAGGCCATCCGGCGCCCGGACATTTGAAAATGTATGTTTATTGTAAGCATTTCTTTTGTAGCTCTTCGTGCGAGTTAACGACCAAAGAACGTACTTGCAAAATGAACTGATGATATGTCAAAATAATATAATGCGTTTGCAAAGGAACGGGCCATATTTCAAGTAAGTAGTGTTGGAAATTATCAATATTTACACGCATAGGCGACCAGACTTTTAATCACTGTTACATCATTCTACAAGCCGTTCGTACTTACCTCCTGTATAAAGTTTATAACAAATTATCGGACGCAAGTTACGGACGGGCTTACAACCGTGAAACAGAGATCTGCACAAACAAAAACATCCAGCGCGCCAGATTCGCTTCGGACCAGTCAGCCCAAGAAGTCATCCGCGGCTGTAAGCCGCGTGCGTAAGTCGCGTCCGATAGTTTGTTTCTGAATTAACATTAAATGTGATACATATTTGTTTCATTAATATGCACGTCAAATTTTTCAGGAACGTGCCACGTAAGCCTGACGAAAGGGTTTTGGACCCTAAACGTGGACCGATAAAGAAAATATTTGGAAACGAGCGTCTTCCCCCTTTGGTTACATAGTTCAATACACAAAACCAGTTAGAGCACACTATTAGCCAAACCTGCAACCGACTTGAAGGACCATTTAAGAATATAAGTAACACGTCACATATTGATAATAGAGGTAGAGGTTTTAGTATGTAACGTTTTGCAAAATACAGGGTGTAACAAAAGTTAGTGATAATACTGTTGAGTTCGTAAATTAAAAACTACTTTTGTTACATCTTGCAAATTAGTTAATAACAAAAAAGTGTTCGAAAAAATACACAAATCTAAGTATTTTAAAATACAAGTATATTATTTTCACTCATATGATATTTGAAATATTACGCACACTAGCCAATGAGCACTATAAGATATTAAATATAATAATATTCTAAATGAATTAAAAACTCAATACATATATGGAATAACCCCCTTACTAATAAAAATATATAATAATAGTGGACCCGACAGACGTTGTCCTGCTTGTCTTGGTTTATGAATCTAAACCATTCTCAAAACCCCTGGAACACACAAAATTTCATCAAAACTGGTCCAGTCGCTTAGGAGAAGTTCAGTGACTAATACACGCATATAAGAATTATGTATATTTAGATTGCTGTAGATAGAAACACTTTCTCGGCCGCTATGCTAGAAGGCCGCAGAAGTCATATGACTTCTGCGGCTTGAACTATTGTTACATGTGTAAAATGCCTTTATTAGTAAGAGGATACATTTTTAATTAAAAATTTAACAACAGCCAAGATCCAAATTTTATGCCTTACTGACTATTTTACTACAAAGTATAGATCCATCGAAAAAATTGAAACAGAGCAAGATTACGGACCTAAGTAATTTAAAATTCGCGATCTGTCATAACATGCAAGCTAGGTTTGACATAATGCGACCAACTTAGAGCTCCGATCTGGTTCTTTATGAACTTCTCCGATAGTACATGTTATAGTATCATTTGAATAACATTATATTATATTGCGAATGAATATCAATGCCATTAAATAAATTAAACTACACCTCACGCTATTAATTTTCTTTTTATATCTTCGTCCCAAAATATCGATTAGGATTAACAATGGATGTGCTAAGATAGCTTTCATCTTCATTCTTGATATCTGAGTTGCTACGGCTGGTCGGCGCTGTAAAAATTTAATACCTTAGAACACATATTGATAGATAAAAAATACGTTTATTTTTAACTTTATTTATTTCGGCTTTATTCATAGGCAGATGGTCCATCTGCATAGGAAACAATTTCTTTAATGTTACTTGGACTAGTTAAGAAAAAGATCTGTAACCTATGTACAAAACTGTATAAATGAAAATTCGGTTCATTAAAGATATTCAGAAAAAAATAAGCGAGGGTCTCACTACATCGATATAGAAATAGTAAAAAATAACTTACGTGGTCGGCAAGTCCTGCGGTCCTGTTGCAGGCGTTGTCCGGGCGGGCACGCACACACGTAACCGCCCGCCACGTTCACGCACGCCCACTCGCACCCCGACACGCCCAGCTCGCACTCGTTCACGTCTAAGTGAGTGTGTACTTATGTTATTGTTATTTACATCGAAAATACAGTTAGATTTATATAATTTTTAGGGTCACGTACCCCAATATTACTAAGACTTCGATGTCTGTCCGTCTGTCTGTCTCCAGACTGTCTCTCAAAAATCATAATAGCAAGAATTGAAATTTTTATAGAATATGTATTTCTGTTGCTGCTATAACAAAAAATATTAAAAACAAAATAAATTAAATGTCTCAGAGGGGCTCTTATACAACAAGCGTCTTTTTCGTCAGTTTCTTCTTTTTTGATATTAAATGACGCTGCAGTACCTCTACATTGCCCTATCGCTTGCACGACGTGGTAGACTATTATAACTGTTCAACTTTTAGAACAATTTTTTTTTAAATTTTGCACTTTACTGGTACGGAACCCTTCGAGTACGAGCCCAACTCGCACTTGGCCGGTTTTTAAATACAAACTTTGCATGCCACTAAGATGACCGGAATTTATTTACTGAAATGGAACCATTTCCGGAATAGAAACTTCTGTTGTATTCTTTTTTTTCAAGATCCGAAGTGTCTTCATAATAAATAAATGAAAATAACGATTCAGCAGTTTACAGGTAACACTTTTGCTTTATAACGAAAAATATATAGTTGTCGGGTGCTATTACGAAATTTGCTTTAGCCAAGTTACAGGCAATAATTAATTTACATAATAAAAATATGCTAGATGTTATCCTGTTGCCGAAATTCGACCATAAATAACATAGAGTAAGGAAGAGGGAGCCATTATGTCATAACATTAAAGTCCTACTGCCCATTCTATATGATAAAAGTGTTAATAAAAGTGATAAGCGAATGTTTTATGCAACATATCGTGTTTTGTTGTTCCGCTACATAATAAACTATAAATACGACCAAAGAATGAGTCAAACTCATGAAATAAGCATTATATATGTGAGTTTTGAAATAAGTTTTCTGAGCTTACGAAGAGGTATTTTAATATATTTTATTCGTGCTATATCACACATCTAAAGCAGTAATAAATCATGAAGAGGAGCTATAAAAATATAATCTATTCTCAATTCAATCACAGACTTCAACAATAAACAAAAGAGTTTTTTGCGTATGATTATCGTGTCATGTTAAAATATTGTAGTGTTAGTCTAGTAGTGTGCGTAACGTTTTATTTATTAAACATATTCAAAATTAAAACATATTTTATAATGATATTGGCTTTCTACGCTCCTCTCTTCATATAAACTATATCTGGAAGAAATTTCATCCTTTTATACCTACGCGTCTTTCGTAAAACGAGATACGAAGTTTTCATACAGCTGAATACACCTCTTTTTTTTGGGAGTTAAAAATAATAGATTACCTAGGCATCTCTGTCCCGCCCCCAGAGAGTGGTATCCGCGCTCGCAGCCGCAGCGGTACGCGCCCGCTACGTTCGCGCACGCTTGCGTCGCATGACACTGGTTTCCCGACACACCGCACTCGTCCACATCTGCAGTCAAATTTGAAAACATGCAAATCACATCCCATTACCAGTGCCTTCGAATATTGTTAATCTTTTCACATCGTGAGATGTGGGTTAGGTCTCGAATCTAAAAAAGATTCTTGTAAAAACCCTTTGCATAGTTCAAATTCTAACCTTCACAAGAACCAGTGGCGGTGTTATGTCTGTAGCCAATTTTGCAGGGACCTCTATTGCTGCCGTCAAGATTCTCCGTTATATGGACATCGTAAAATATTGTTTGTAATGGTTCTGAAAACGATAAAAATTTAAAATATTGCCCATTATACGATATAAGTACACTTAAATTAATTTATCTCTAAATAGAGATAAATTAATTATGGGAAATCCCATGATGGGCATTAAATACCATATAAATTGCGGAAATGAGTATTACATCATGTGCAGTAAATTTAGATCATATAAACCATGGACGTGTGGCGGTACCCACATTCAGCGTAATAATCCTGCATCGCGCTATCGAAGTTTTCGAAACACAGCGGTATATATACG
>JAOTAV010011904.1:0-26680 GCA_026546445.1 Cyclargus thomasi | reverse complement strand
TTTAAAGGCTTGTAACTTTGTTGTTTTCAATTTTATCAAAAAACTGATTGGACTACATCGTTTTTCAATAACGTAAGTTTTATTTAATTAAATAATAAAAAACCATGCATATTCCCTATTCCTCGCGATATGTTATATCGAATCCTAATATCTAACAAGGTGTGCAGATGATAAGAAGACATTTTGCAAATGTCGATGTAAGGGTGTATCCCATTTTCTAGAAGACCGTGGTATCATTCTGAAGTCTGGACGATATTACACCTCCTCCTAGCAACCGATTTGGTATTCCGAGAATATTAATACGTTACTAATTAGAGCTTTTAGAGGAAAATCCAGAATTCTGAGCGCCAAGATAAACAGTATTGGGAATTTACGTGTGTAATATGTATTGATGACGTCATGTATAGGTATGAGTTATGTACATGTTATATGTATTAGAGAAATTGATACCCAAAAACCAGTTGTCCAGTGAGTTAGTTTACCGGAGGCCCAACTTTCTAAAACCCTCCTTCCCGTATCCCTATTCCCGTAGCCTAATCCCTCATAACAGGCCGGCAACGCACTTGCGACTCTTCGGATGTTACGAGTGTCCATAGGCGACGGCAACCGATCCTCAGCCTCAGACGGCATCACGTAACCTGTCTGCTCTCTTGCCCTATAAATTAATAAAATAATAATCTATAATATAATATGAACTATGTTATTTGGTCAATGTAAATACTGAATAGTGAGCTAGGCTTTGATATAACACGAGCAAATCACGAAGGTCCGCTAGGAACCAATGAATAAATTCACTATGGCGACACAAGCAGACTGATTCGATCGACTGATTGAAACTGCCACCGTGGGCCTCGTTCGACCGCTATATTTCGTTGAGAATCCTGGGATATCTTTAAAGCCAGAAGATAATAATGAATTGAAAAAAATTAAGAAGTGACCGAAAAGGACGTGGTCTTTTTCTCGTTTTACTATGCGATGCTTCTTAATTATTGTATAATAGAGTATGTTATTTATATTTATTTAAGCATGAGTTACAGCACCTCCTTTCTTGCAAACACCACCACCACACAAGCAATAATGTTAACAAGGTCATGCAAGGCCCGTCACCACCATGCAGGTTGAAAACCTCGACGCGCGCCCCAACACCGGAACATCCTCAGGATGTGGACTCTACGAACAACGTCTGTCAAGTCAGGCAGTGTGGGATATGAGGGAGGTGCTGTAACGCATACCTATGCGAATACTCACTCAATTACTTACAGGTTTATTTTACGGAATATTGATAAAAATTGGCAATTAACTAAATTTAAAGCTATGAATTGCCGCAATATAACGTCTGATTCAATTAACTAATAGAGTATTAAAAAATTGTGCAAGCGTTTTCCGTAGTCCGTACTGTAATTATTATAAATGCTAAAGTTTTTCTTTTTTTTTTTTGATCGATTTTGACTATATTTACCACATAGCGAATTTGCCCATAAAAATTACAATAATGCTCTTTTAGCGATATTACTTTTACAGTGAACTTTGTTTGAGGTACATAAACACCTAACTATGATATGTCGTAGTTCTATATACCTGATATAGAGGTAAGTTGGAATACTATTAATATTTGAACTCCAAACCACGTAGGATTTAACTCTACTTCCTTGAATCCACGGCGCTTATCGATAAAGCCCTCTACAAGAAAGCTACCGACGACGCAATGCAGAAATACGGAGCTCTAAGTTTCCTAGGTAGGTTACCGTTACCTTTAGCTAGTAAAGTATTTCATGTTAGCCCAAAAAAATATGTTAGGTTAGGTTAGGTTACGGTTGCTGGGTCAAAACTTCATAATTTGTATGAAATTAAAATGAAATATGAAATTAAAAAAAAAACGAATTTGTAGTAATTTAAATAATTGTAATTACGACTTTGACATCAGTTTTCATTCAAGTGATTAAATTATAATTATAATATAACTGACTGCGTTACAAAGACAGATAGAGATGTAGTGTGTCCTAGATTTAATCTGTTTAGTTGCTTTAGCTCCATTTTCTAAGATCCTCATGTCATTAAGGTCATGTCGCAGGTAAAACAAACGTAAACGGTGTAGGAAGCGTAGTTTTTGTATCTGTAGCTCATTCAAGTATTTTCCTTATTCGTCACAATTGCGACAATGCGGTCGGTCTTGCGCGACGGTTTCATAATGTTTATCAATTCTTTTAAAATGTTTAGAGTTTAAATAAAATATACCAATTGTTATTTGATCTAAGTTGTTACTAAATTCATTCTTACTAAAGACATTGAATTTAATGTGTGTTTGTAGATTGCCTCTTGAGTCTTGACTGAGCTAACTTGAGTAGCAACCAAATTTGCAAGTTTTTTATTTGATATACATGTTTATTAGAAAAACCGGCCAAGTTCGAGTTGGACGCGGGCACGAGGAGTTCCGTACCAGTACAGAGCAAAAATATGGGAAAACGTATTTCTCAAAGTTTCAAATTTATAAAAAATGGCCAGACATCGAAGTCTTAAAATAGGGTTTCGTTTTACCCTTTGGGTACAGAACCCTAATAAAAAATTCTATTAACAAAAAAGAAAAAAGTGCATTTTACGTAGGATACTCCACGCCCCCTACATTGTATGCTTTTTTAATATAAAATAAGGATATATAAAATAATAATTTCAACATCAGAAGAGTTGCAGGTGCTTTCTTTTGGAAGGTGGTTAGTTCTTGTGTAAGCCAGAACATAGACAGACGGTGGGACGGACAGAAAATTCTTAACAATAGCTTTCGGCGTAGCAACCAGCCACGGTATAAGAAGCTAGTACGATGCAAATAATAATAATAATATCTATGGACGTTTGACACCACGTCAGTCTGGACCCCTGCTAAGTACCCGAGAAACTTGTGTTACGAGTACCAGAGAGCGGAAATATATTTAATACTTTTATACTATACACATATTTAAGATTTTTATTATATGATACACATCCAAGACCCAGGAACATTGAAAAAACTTTTGCTCCGTCGAACCCGCAACCCCCGGCGTAAGCTATCAACGCGCTTACCAACTGAGCTACAGAGGTCGTCAAAGTTAAACGGATAAAGATTAACAAGTAACATACAAGGATATTCTTGGTCTTAGAAAAACATCATGTTTTCAAAAGAGGCTTACAAGATAATTAATGTTTGTTGTGGATTTTTAAATTCCACGTAAGCGAAGCCACGGGCAAAAGCTAGTGTGTCACTAATTGACGAATGTTAATACAAACCCAGTATATTTACAAGATTCAAGAAAACCATTGCTTAAGTAAAATTTACGAGCATCGTAACACCAGCAGGAGTTGGTTAACAAAACACTAGTTATTTATACTGGCTACCCGACGTGGCTCTTGTTTTAGCCCTAATTCTACGTGTATAAACACATTCAATACTAAACTCAAAGAATCATTATGAACGCACATGTATCGAAGACTAAGGAATTAAATTGTTTATTGACATCAAAAATTAATTACAATTGAAAAAACACATTACGAAATAGGTGCATACAAAAACTTATTTATTGCGCCGCCTGTAGGGGCTAAGAAATTCTTGTGCTGTAGGGGTTGCCTGCCAATTAACATATTATTTTCTGTACTCTCTATACTTATATCGTCGTCATCGATGTCATTTTCTGTTTTAAAAAACAGCCAATGATTTGGACGAATTGAACGATTCGGAACGGGCAAGTGTGCGAGGTTTTATGACATTTCATGTTTCCATGTATCAAATTCAAAAATTCATTGCCTTCGCCGCGTTCGGTGCGATCGGTTCTGATACGTCTGGACTCTGGTTTACACGTATTAAATTGATAAGTAGTTAACTAAATTTAAGTTAAAAAATTAGTTCACTAATTATCTATTTAATACGATATCCGATTCGTTTGTTTGAGCCGGTTTATGAGTATTGCTTATATAAACTTACGTACAAACAGATACAAAGACAAAGTAAATGCTTAAAAACGCAAACGATGATTTCACTTATTTTACTGATTAATTAAAATAATAATATATTATTGTAATCAATCAACCCAAGGAAATAAAAATGGTAACAAGCACAAAATTACGAAGACCATTAATTTTTAAGAACGAGTTTTCTAAAAATATTAATGATATTTTAATTTTTGGGCGCCGGCGCCAAGGAAAATTTGACGAGTGCGTAAAATGACTAATTAAGCCAATATAAAAACTGTTGCTTGTTTTTGATCACGAAATACAAAAAAATCATGATATATACAAGGTGTAACAATATTAAGTGATAAAAAATTAAGGATAGTATGCGTCCTTATTGTGATTTGTATGGTCAAACTCATGTCGCTCGTACGCTTAGTCATACAAATAACGATAATCTTTTGTCGCTTTCAGTGCTACTACTTTCACAGTGAACTGTATATATAAGTTTTATCACTTGCTTTTGTTACACCTGTATATATCGTAGACGGCTGAATTGATTTGAAAATTAAAATATTCGTAAAACCCCAGGAAAGGTGAGAAAATAAATGAGGTTCGCGGGTCATCCGCATAACCTGTATGTAATAATTATTGATATCTCTTCTCTCTAGTTATATCATCTCCTAGTGCAGATATCAACTCACCTAGAAACTAGAAAGTACCTACTCTTAAACTGTTGCTTAGTGAATGATTGTTATAAAGGTGAGAATATATTTTTATCTTATACAAAATTCTCATGTCACAAATTACAATGTTAGTTACAACAACAGAACAAGCCATCAAAACGCCTTTACACATTTTTAGAAAATTGTATAAAAAATTAGCTATTGCCCGCGACTACGTCCGAGCGAAACTTTATAGATTATGTTTTTCCAACATTTTTTTAAGATTGTTCTACTTGGCTATTGGTTGAAGCGTGACGTTATATTTTAATTCCGGCCAGTAGTTCCTAAGATTAGCGTTTAAACAAACAAACTCTTCAGCTTTATAATATTAGTTTAGATTTCCTAGGTTTAACTTAAAGCCTAACAACATGGGCACTGGATAGCTAGTTATTTATTATTTTATTGATTTTAATTACTAAGCCAAGTGTGTATGAGGTCCAGCGTTCTCATGATCTACCGTTAAGTTTCCCAGACATTACGAAGGCATTCCACAAGGGAAGACGCGAGATTGCCGTGTTTACGTAAATTAACTGCCCTTCGTGCTACATAATAATAGAGTTTGGACAGACAGCAGTATGAAATACCTTGTAATGCGGTGAGAATAACTTTAAAGTTGAAGGAATAAAAGGTACAGACACACGTACTACCGTCCTCAAACTAAAATGCCGTTATGTACAAAAAGTACTTTTTGAGTTATGAGCAAAAAACGCCGCAGTTTCTCCATGGGCTTGGTACTTCATAACGGCAATATTAATTTTTCATAACTCGATGACTATAAAAGCTACAAAAATTTTGGTAATACACGTCGAAAGAGCTTTTTCTTTTGATTATGATGGCATCAAAATGTTAAAAACGACTAGATGTAGTTAACGGCATTTAAGCTTCAGGACCGCAGCGTAGAACAACTTAAAGCCGATTAAAAGACTTACGGCCTGTTTCACCGCTTAGAGATTTTGTATGGCGAATCTGTCAAAATTGTTGTGGATAGACTAACAGAAACTTTAACAGTAAGTGGTTAAACAGGCCGTCAGACAAAAGAGGTTCTGTTATCGGTTCTATTTGTTTTATCTCGAGTGAAAAGCTGCTGCACTCAGTAAACTCTATTTAAGATACATATACACACCCTAAAGAAATATCACTTTTGTTGCGTCCATAGCATGGACTCCATATTTTAATAGTATTATGAATGCAAACGTATGTCGCTAAAGCCACTGAATCGATTCAGCTGAAATACTTTAAGCCCGGGGAAGGACATAGGATACTTTTTATCCCGAAGAAATGTATGGTTCCCGCGCAATAAACGAATTTTGGGGTAACGGAGTTGCGGACATCATCTAGTCTTGTATATTTGTTTAATACTACATGCAAATATTACATAGTCGGGCTTAATGTCTTGTGGCATTCTCTACGTGATACTAAAAAGTTAGCAGAGGCGCATTTTTTTTAAATAATGTTAATTTCATGAACACAATTAATACAAGTAATAAAAGTTTTATTATGTTTTTTAAATAAACCTACATAAACAATAAATATAATACATATCCATATCGACGGTGAATTGGCAATTTCTAACAACTTATTTATTTCGTTTTTCGGTTTATTGCATATTTGGACCTATGAAAGATACACGCATGTGGAGGCAAAAATACTTAGTTCGATATTTAGTTGGATTACGCCTTAAACATGAATAACAATAACTAATAACTCAACAGACGTAAATTTTGCTCACACTACCAAACGTTTTTTCGTCTCCTGTAAAGTTGTTTTTTTTTTTTTGATGTTACGATAAATTACCAATTCACCGTCGATCTATAGCATAGGTATATATGGTTTGTTAACTTTTAAAAGATTTGTTATTTGTGCACAAGACTCCTACACCTATTCGGCCACATTCTATAAACAATATTCGTCTTAAGTCTAACCGAACAGTTTCAACTTTCGCTATATATATATCGTCCACACGGTGCCCGTCGTCTGTCTGTCTGTCACGGCCAGTGTATGGTTACAACATGCAACACTAGAAGACTGTGTAAACACTACCAACACTTAACTACTGTCAGTTCGCAAATAATGGCCGACCACTTCACACCTGAGGAAACCTGTGTGTTTGTGCGTGTGTGTGTTTCTACAGGGGGGTAACAAATGTAAGTAGTGATAATACTTAAGGGCTTAGGGGAAATAAATATGTGTTCCTTATTTATTTTATTTATATACTACCGTATCTTGGAAGTAGCAGCACTGGAAATGAACATTTTTATTTGTGACTAGTTGGTGCCCGCAACTTCGTTGCGCAAAAATTTGTATATCACGCGCGAACTGTATACTCGTATTTTCCCGGAATAAAAAGTATCCTATATGTTGCCAAGACCTAATAGCTATTAAACAAAAAAAGAATTATTCAAATCCGTCTAGTAGTTCCCGAGATTAGCGCGTACAAACAGACAAACAAACAGATAAGTTGTTTTGTCGATATGTGTTCTATTACTGTTTGTTAGCACTTCCACATTAATAATTTTGTAAAAATGAACAGACATTCCGATTTAACTGTTTTACTATATGTAATATAATATTATATGTACTCGTATAGATAGATTTATATGGGCAAATTCATGTCACTGAGACGCTTGCCAATACAAATCACAGAAATTTGGCTTTCAGCACTGCTTTTACAGTGAACTCATAGAAGACTCTTACTGCTTACATAAACTTCAGTATTATCACTTACTTTTCTAACACCCTGTATATGTTTTGCATTTCCGGATTGATGTCTTTGTGTGTGTTAGTGGATGTGTGAGTTGCATTTCCTGATACGGCGTCTACTCTGAAATCCAATCCCCTAGGATTTAATTGTATGTAAATTTACTGAGCTATCAAGTCTTACAACCACACTAAGGGAGATTTAATTGGTAGTTTTCGTTGGTGATCTAGGATTCTTTAACATCCATACTAATATTATAAATGCGAAAGTGTCTGCTTGTCTGTTACCACATTTTTGATTTTGCTGAAACTCTTTACTATATGGAGATTTGAGTCTATTTATTTGTCTAATTTTCTTTGATGAAATTAGAGGGTAAGCGAGGCTACGAAAATAAGGATAGGGAAAGATATTTAGGGAATCTGAGCTTCAGATAAACTCACTCACTGGATGAAACACAGCGCAACGGTGCTTCACGCCAGTTTTATGTGAGGTCATGGTATTTCTCCGATCGAGCCGGCCTATTCGTAGCTCTCCCAAGGCAAAAAATTTCTTTTTCATCTAAGTTTTTCATTGAAGCTGGTCCATACCACTGGCAAGCATTAGTCTATAGTCGGTAACTCTAAAGTTAAGAGTACACCACGTGCCGACGTGGTGGCAAAGAGACCTGGGACACGATAATCTTCTGGTCAAAGTATTATAAGTTATAATAATAATAATAATAACATTTATTCAGCCACAAATACACATTATACCACGTTAAAACAGATAGTACAAAAATATTACAACACAAATATGTATAAAAAACTATAAAAAACGAAACAGACAAACATAGTGAGGTGAGTTATAAATTATTTAGTATGGCGGTGTAACGCGAGTGCTGGAAAAGTACTGAAAAAAGGATCAGAATCCTAAAAATGACTCAAGGATACGTGATATATTGCCACATAAATTAAAATCCTTTTCTTACACTATCGTTTTTCACGTAATATTACGTTACGAAGCTGAAATTTGAAACATGACATCCCGAGTCCTGACCCTACCCAATCTGAGGAACATGGCCAACCCTACCCAAGTGGGGTCGTCTAAATAATGATTAAGGCAAAAAGGAGATGTTTCCAAAGCTTCATTATTGGTATTATACCTATATCTATTGTGTTGAAACCGGAATCACTAATTTGGAGGCTGGAACAACGAAAGTATTTAAACAGAATAAAATGATATTCTTTTCTTTTTTATCTTTTAATCCTTTTTTCTATTTTATCATTTAAGCCCGGGATACGCGAGGCCACTTTTTTAAGCCAGGACAGCAACCTAGTTTCAGTGAGCTTAAACCAACACCTATATCTGGGTTCGTGTAAAGTGTAAACAAAACTTGCTTAATTTCTAAGTAAATTCGTTCACAAGCTTGTGTCAGCTAGCCAAGAGAGTTCATAAGAGAACTAGCTGGCTGTCCTGCCTTGAAAAACTGGCCTCGTTTATCCCGGGCATAAGTCAATCTCTCGAGTCTCGGGACAGTTATCCAAACTGTTAGACCGTCATTTGACAAAGTAGACGGCCGAAACATACATTATAACACTAATTTGCGGTGTGATAGCCAGTTAGACCCAAAGTGCTCCGGAAAAGGGAAGAGTTAAATCACGTACCATATGTATTAGATTATGTTACAAATGGACGGCAATATGCAATACCATGTTAACCCACAAAAATACCGAGTTATGCTCCTATCTGGAATCTCCTCTTGATAAAGAACGTTTTTCAAAAAAGTATTGGGTGCCATAAAATATTTCGTTTAACATGTTTTTGTACTACCGAAGAAGCATTTCTTCGACCCGGGGTCGCGTGTTCGAATAATTCTGACGGAGCAAAAGTTTTTCAATGTTCCTAGGTCTTGGATGTGGGTTAAATATATTTCCGTAGAGCCTTCATTACATGTGTCGGCTTCATTAAATGGGAGTTCTACATGGCGGGAACAAACATCACGCATAGGCAATACATTTTCAATCTTACGCCAATGAACTGAAGGTGCATTTTAAATTTTAATGTTGTAAATGGTTTGGGTTTGTCAAACACGAAACTTGATGCACACCAAATTGCACCCTCAGTTCATGGCGTAAGATTGAATTGACGGTGCATCTTAAATATTAATGTTGTTTCAATCTTCCGCCATGGACTGAGGGTGCAATTTGGATTGCATTAAAGTGCACATTTGCGTGCTGTTTGTTCCCGCCGGGGAGAACCCTTATAATGTGCAGGCCATCTTCATTCTTTGATTGTGCATTGGTACACTGGTAATAAAAGATTTTATATAAGTGTTTCTGGAATTAACGGTATATGAAGGTAATTCATAATAGAAATAGACCTTTTCCTCATCCATCATCAAGCCAAGTTACATATTGTTAGGATTTGATTGATCTATTACGCTGAGTTATAATAAACCTATACAAAATTCTAGTGTTTACTTAGACTCCTTTAGTCCTAAAAAGAAGTAACTCAAAATCACCCCTTGTGGGAAATTGATATTAAAGCTGTCGAAGTTTAGTAACAATTTTCCACAACGGGTGTTTTTGAGTTACTACTTTTTATGATTAAAGGTGCGTTAAATATGTATAAGGGTGAAACGAAACAAAGTAATATAAAATTGAGGTTCTCTACTGTGTATATGAGTATATATTGTTATATGTATTTTATATGTAGAAGTAGCGCTGGCCTCCTGGGCCATGGATGACGTGTCTGACATTAAAATCTTAATCTGCCCAAATCTATACATATAATAAAACAGTGAAATTAGCGCGTCTGTACAATTAATATTTTTACAAACTAATCAATGGGGGGGGGTTGCAAGGAACAGTAATAGAACACAAATCGACAAAAAAAGTTGCCTGTTTGTACGCGGTAAACTCCGATACTACTGGACGGATTCGAATAAATCCTTTTTTTAATAGTTATTAATTCTAGGCAACACATAGGAAACTTTTTATGCCGGGAAAATGTACGGTTCCCGCGATTGACACATTTCGTTTTTTTTCGCGCAACGCACTTGCGGGTCATCAACTAGTTGGTTCATAAAATAGTACAGTTAACGGACCGAATTGGACCGTTCAGTTTTATGTCAATTCCATGTCGTAATCTGTTGGCTATTTGACATAACGCGACCAATTTACTTAGGTCCACAATCTGGCTGTGAATCAACTTCCCTTATTGTACTTATAGAATGATCCAAAAGTTGAGCTATGTTGAATGCTGATACGATCAAGTCAGAAGGTCATGGAATTAAAATTGTTTCTCAATGATCAAGAATTGACATTGATTGATCATTGCATACTTGGCCCGGGTTCGGGTTCAAACTTAATTTGAGCGCCGTTTGGGAAGTTCCAACAGGATACCAGGAACATCTCAAGTGAAAGGAGGAATAGAACGATTTTGAAGCGTGTTTTTTTTTTCGAAATTAGAAGGCAAACGCTGCTCGCTGATTGTCTATGATCGCCATTGATTAACTCGCTGGCAAAGTGCTAGTGATTGTGCTTGTATGATGGTTATGCCGATGAACGATTAACGATCACTGCTGATTATGTAGACAGTAGAGTAACGGTCGTAAAACTGCGGCCCGCATGACACGCGAGCACCATCGTGTAGAGGGCACACACATACACGTTCTGCTCGCTCGCCGATCATTGTCTATGATTATTACCTTCGATCAACTCATCTAGTCCTACAAAGTTTGTGAGGATGCTGCAGTGATCGTGCCGACCACCGATCATCGCGGGTCACGTAGAGCCCGCATAAAGTCAAACAGTTTCTTCTCTTTCGTATTTCTACAACGACGATGCTACTTGCTGACTCCAAAGGGTTAGTCAAGACCTAAACGTTTCCGTTTCTTTGTAGAATCGCCATACAAAAAGTATGGTAATGACATAAGGCGTAACGAACGCGAATGTCATTTTCATAAATTTTGTTTGGCGATTCTACAAAGAGACGAAAACGTTTAAATCTTGGCTAACCCTCCTGGATGTTCCAACCGTCTCCCACGATCAACACTCAACACATTAATTAATAACATTCCCACCGATAATTATATTTTTAATATAACGGATCCGATCGTTTCGATTTTGATGAAGTACCGGATAAAAACGTAGTAGCTAATTGGTGCTATTACGCTTTCAGTTTGTCTCAATAAAGCCGACGTCTTATAAACGTCTTATTACGACCTCATTACTCCCGTTTATAACTACTATAATTATAAAGATTTTAATTACCGCAATATTTCAAATAACTTTACCGGTATAGATCTAGCTGTTAAGATCCAACTAATGTACTATCTTGGAAATTGATTTTTAGCCAGTTGACGGACGGATCATCTGGTCGCAAAATGTCAATTCCATCTGAACTTCATCATCTGTCGACTGGGTTTGATATAGCCCGACTTAATTACTTAGGTCCGCAATCTAGCTACGGATCAACTTCCGTGATAGTGCCTACGCGTGGTTCTAACAGACTAAATAACAGATAAGAAAGAGTATATCACGTAATCATTTGTGTCTTTTATGATTTCATATCATCTGTTAAGCATAACATAGAAAACTGGCGTGAAACGGCATTGTTCAGTAAGTGAGTTTACCGATGGCCCCGCTTCTCTAATCCCCTGCCTCTATTCCCTCATAAAGGCCCGCAACGCACTTGCGACTCCTCGGATGTCACGAGTGTCCATGGACGACGGCAGTTGCTTTTTATCAAGTAACCCGTACGCTCGCTTGCCCCCTCAATATCATAAAAAAAAATCTCATATTTTTTTCAATTTTGTGTCATTTATTGATAAACCCTGACACGAACAATACGAACCGTCCTCAATTCATGACACAAAGGAAATTGAACCAGATATGATGACTCAAAAATACGGCCTTTCTCATTGTAATTGTGATTGTTAAACCTAAAAGGAAAAAAGCTCCGTTTTTATGAGAGCTCAAATATGTCAAAAATACGAAAATTATGTTAAATCATTCATTTATTAATACTTCTAATTGTATTCACTAAGATCATTGTTATTATATCTAACGACGATAGTAGTGTCGGATTCAGGGTTTCTGAGACCAGTTTATATACAATCAAGTTAATTGATTAATAGTAATGATTAATAAAATAAAAATATCCTTTATTTTCTTCTACAATTTTACATGCATGATACATTTTAATAATAATTTTAAACTATTTTGTAGTAGTAATAGTCGCCTCTACGGCGTAGGCCTCTTCTAAATCCTTCCAGCAGTTTCTATCACGTTTCATACGCATATTATATAACTAGAGGTCGCCCTGTGGTCGAAATTCGGCCATAAATATTTAAATCCATCGTGTAGAGGAGCTGTAAAAATATAATATTTTCTCAATTGTATCACAGACTTTAATTTGGCATAAAAAGGTTTCTTTACCAGGCCATTAAATTCTATTTAAGTAAATCACAGACGTCAATCATATTTCAAAATCAAAATCTTTTTTATTCAAAATCAGTACTTAAAGTACACTTTCTGAACGTCGAGACTACGGTGCCTACCACTTACGTTTAATAGAGTATTTCGTGTATGATTATCGTGTCATGTCAAAATATTTTGCTCGAGTGTACGTAGAGTTTTATTTATTAAAAATATGCAAAATTAAAGTATATTTTCAAATTTTATTAGTATTCCACGCTCCTCATCCATATCAACTATAACTGGGAGCATACTTTAACATCTACGCATCTTTCGTAAAAGAAGGGTACAAAGTTTTCCACTCGCGTATACGGTTTAAGTAACGTTTTCTTTGCATTTGAAAGTTTTGATTGCATGAGAACTGCACGTTCAACTAAATTATTTGACAGTTATGCGATTGTTAAGTAACAATGATATTGTTGATATTGTGATCGGCAGCCTTCGTCGATTTTGTTCCCAAGATGTCATAGTGTTTTTATAGTAATCATTTTAATCAACTGCTAATCATATTAATACGTAGTAAGCTTTCACTTGTATAATGGGGGAAAGACCGGCCTACGCTATTTGGTCGGTAAATGTCAATTGCATGTAAGTCATGATCTGTCATGTGAGTTTGACATAACCCGATCGAATTACTAAGATCCACGATCTGTATCTGTATCAACACACTTAACTCAGCCTAGAACAAAGTTAAAAAAAAAGTATCTCAGCTTGAACTCTATACCATACGTAGGTACTTTTTAATGAAACCCCTTATACATAACTCTGTTAGCACTATTTTTTTAATAAACGTAATCTACGCATTTTACACAATAAACTCTAGCTAAAAATTTCATCAATCGTGTGCTCCAGTCTACCGATGGATTGCTAGCAGAATAATGTAAACGGTCACTGGAATGCACTAATAGCAAGTTTTAACGTTAACCCATTAGTAATCCAGTGTTGGATTCGAATATTGGTTCTAATAATGTTAAGAGACCATTAGTTATTTGGTATACAAGTAGTCCACCCGTTTCTGTAAAATCATTCAATACATATTGCAAATAGTTTAGCGACTTATGTCGCTAAACTATTTATAAGTCAAGCTTTTGTAGTTTTAGGTTATCCTAAAACTACAAAAGCTTGACTAGTTTACGTACATTTAAAAATGTGACTAAACATGACCGGATGCACTAATTATATTTAATGTTAATCATTTTATATACGACTTTTATATTACTAAAATAATACTTTTTAAATTTTTATCACACATCTAGAACAGGTTTTACGTTCATAATTTATTACCTAATAGGAATTATTTAATAATATTAAATTAATTCTCTTTGAATGCCTGAGATTTAATGAATGATGTAAGATGTTATAAAAGTATGATGTTCTCATCTCGTCAGATTCTCAAATTCCTAAGTTATGTTAACTGTAAGTTTTGAACAAAATCTATAATACTTGTGTCTCCACTAATAATCAGCCAATTTGTCATGAAAAATATCATCCGAGAACGTATTTTAGCACGCAGTGATTTTTTAAACTAATTCAGGTTGCATTATGTATTGTAAATATAAAAGCCATGACAGTTTCATCCAAGTGCCGGTTACCACAAGATTTAAAAATGCATCGCGTATACTCTAAAGACGGGTTTACATTATTAAAATTTAATGATCCAGCCGGCACTGGATTGCTTCTGGAGTAACGTGAAGTGCACGTTTACATGATTCTAGAAGCTATCCAGTGCTAGATTCGAGCACTGGAGTGGAATAATGTAAATTGACCATTACTACATTACATAAACACAAGCTAGAAGTTAGAGTTAAGTAGTTAAGTACACCGTTAGATCCTTGTCGAAGGCTAACAATTAACAAGTGTAGTGAATAAATACGACTGTAACTACTAAATAGAATTTGGAAAGTCTATTCTTCAGTAAATTACAAAAAAAATATGGTCGAAACAAAAGCAAGTTGGCACGTAAGTTCATAAAAATTTTGACACACCTTTCAGTCGATATTAAGTATTTCTTGCTCAGCCCAGCTCAGCCATTCAGTCCATTTCAAATGCATCTGGCCATAATTTATTTTTGCATTTTAATACCATCTTATGATTCCATAAACAGGCGTAAAAGAAAAGAAAGACATTATCTATGGTCTGCAGTAATCATCTAAACAAGTGCAAGTACATCGAGCCATTTAAATCGAGACTTTATTACTGGGAAGGTATTTATTATTCAGGTATGTTAAGCTTCCATATTTGGAGGCTCACCCTGGAGTCTGCCATATCCGTCGCCATGGCAACTAAAAAATGGCGGCCAGATATACCTGCATTCCTAAAACGACCGAGATGGAATAGAAAACCACGGTTAATATAAACTTTAAATGATTATGTAAAAAATATAAGTTATGAAACACTGTGTGCATGCCAAATATGGAGTAACGTTTTTTACTGCATACTGCATAGTTATTAGTTACAGTGTAGAACTTACGTATTTTTAGTCATTTCTTATTTCTTGTCGTCTTTTATATTTTGCTTCAGTTATTTTAAAGTTGCTGCAAATGTTATTTTAAACCACGTAACACTTTCTGAGGATAATTGGAAGATTTGATCAAATATTAATTTTGCTATAATTTCATAAAAGTATTGTATACAATTTTAATTAACTTTAAATCTTATTTCACTAGTCGGTGCCCGCAACTTGAACGCAAAAATTTCTATATCACGCGGGAACCGTACATTTTCCCAGGATAAAAAGTATCCTATATTAAAATCCATCCAGTGGTTCCTGAGATTAGCGCGTACAAACAGACAAACGGATAAACTGACAAACAGACACCTTTTTTTTGTCGATTTTTTTTATTACTGTTTCTTAGCACTTAGCATTGATTATTTTGTAAAAATATTAAATGTACAGACACTCAAATTTTAATGTTTTATTATATGTATAGATAGTACAAGAGGTAGGGCAAGAAAAATGAGCCATATAATATAGAATAAAGCCTTCCAATTAGATTTTTCAGAGTCGAAATAAGTAAGCTAAATAAAAATACCCAGAATAATTTGTGATGCCAAAAAAGCATATGAGCCGTTATTTCATTCACAGATTTAATGAGATGCTGGCTGGCGCCCTATCTTCTGTGCCGCACTGAATGAAATAAACTATTGTTTAAAAAAATAAGTGTCATAATTGTCCGCACGTCATTGTTTTTTTTAAGTTGGCACGGTGTGAATGGGAGACAAAGGAATTCTCTCATAACTTCTTTGGCTTCTTTTGTGGATAGCCGCGGGCTTTGAAGCCATCATAAAAACAGGGCGAAAGCCCCTTAAGTTACGGTTGAATTTTAACTCGGTACCTGTCAGTGACTATACTTGTTATGTTATATTACCTTAAAATGTCGCCGAACTTGTAGCGATTCAACTTTAAACAGCGGAAACTCACAAAAAATAATAATTAGAGTTTTCTTTCATAAAAGTAGTTTATAACGAGCTCACTCCTAAAGTGAATGTAGTATATAAAATGTTTCGACTTTGGACATAAAATTATATTGAACATAAATAATAATATCCCATGCCGTCTATAACGACCGTATTGACTTATGCACCGTAAAGTGCACGGACATAAAATGGTAATGCATTTTCTTCCTACCCCCTATAAGGCGACGCTATTAGAAGAGTAAATATTTCATACATGGCAACACCGTTAAAAGCTCAATCCCACGTTTTCTTAATTAATCGATTCTGTAATTCTTTTAGTCGTTGTTTTTGCAGCTAATTAAACAGTAGGTTTTAGGTACCAACCATAGTTTCAAGAGTTTGTATTAGAATTTCAACTGCCAAATACATTGCAAAGATCCTAGCAATTACCTACGCACCGGCTTTCGTTGAATTTCCTAAGACCTTTTAATTAAATGCAGATGTTACAATAATAAATAGTTTTGCTGTTTTTTTCGTCTTAACTTTCGTCCCCAAAAATAGAGGGTTTTGTACTGTACTACGTATAAATTTTACATGACTGAATTAACGAATTACCCTATCAACATTCTCGACAGCTTTCGGGTACACGAGCCATTTTACGTGCCCCCAATGACATCTTCATGATATTGTCATCTCCATACCAAAGCATCCTTGCAGTTAGCATTTTCGTTATGACGATTAAATGTACACAGTCGTTTGGTCTGTACATTAATAAGTGTACGTATTGTGAATTCGTTCAAGATGGTTGATGGTTTTCGTACGTATCTGAATACCTGGCACTCCACACGAGATAGCTGTTATGCATTCGCGCAAGTGACAATGACAAATTTTTGACAGAGAGTTAATGAACCATACCGTCAATCTTGAGCAAAAAGACAATAATGAACCATACCGCCGCCAATCTTAAGCGAATGCATAACAGCTATCTCGTGTGGAGTGACAGGTGTACGATACGTCGTGCGTGCCAATATGATAATTCTATAGGTCACTAGACCGACATTAACACTGAATGTGTCCCTTTAGCTTCGTTCTTTTAGGTATGTATGTTAGCCACAATGAGTTTTGAACTTCTTAGGTTATGGCTGATCTACATTGAGCCACTTACTGACGTCAGTTCAGTGGCTTTACCATGAGATTCAACATTTGTATTTGTCGATATTTGATAGCGACTAACTAAATTTTTAGGATTACATAATTTTACAGCGCCTCTAGCGGTCACTTGCGGAACTAAAATTGCCATATTGACTTAATCAGCTCTTATTTCTAGTTTACACGTATTAAGTAGATAAGTAGTTAACTAAATTTTATTTCACTTGCAACTTGCTACTAAATTTTGTGTTTACATTCAATTTTTAACTTAAAAATAAGTTAAAATGTAGTTAGCTACTTAATACGTGTAAGCCAGACATTAAAGCGGGTTAACAGTATTCTCATGAAATTAATGCACTGGAATGCAATTCAATGCAACTTAGTACATTCCAGGACTCGTTTACATAATTCCAGTAGCAATTCAGCTTTGGATTGGATCACTGCTGGATGATTTGCATTCCACGGGATTAGAATAATGTAATCAAGCCATTACGGATTTTGACATATTATGCGTAGATGTATCAGACAATCGGTTTTGTCCTTTAAACGAAAAAAATATAAAAAGTAAGATAAATGGTAAAATGTTACGAGTCGGTTAAAAATATCATGCTATCTTTCACACAAGGTATTTGTGGTTTCGTGTCGGAAACAACCTGTCATCTATTCTAAATACATTCATGTAAACAAGATAAGCTACAAACTGTCACAAACTTTCCCTGTCACCCTGACATTTGACAGCTCTAAGTGGAAATCGATTCGAACTTTCTTGTTTGAAACAGGATCAAAGAAACTTAATATGAAAGATTACAAATATTTTTAACTGAGCTAAATGTGTCACTTAAACTATTTTTTGTTTTGTTGATAATGTGTGTGAGATTTAAGAGTCAGATAATACGATTGTCCGGGGTCATCTTAAAACAAATAATTATTTTTAAAAGTTTGTGGACAAGCTAGAGAGACAATCGTCGCAAGAGAGTGTCGAAAACTCTTTGGGACTCCTGTCCATCTGACGTTTGTTGTTTGATTTGGCTGCCCTCTACTGGCAAATGAAATATACATAGATAAAACTCAGAACAGTTATCATTTTTTTTTAAATATTACAGGAATTTTGTATCACTATGATACATACACGTACATACGATACTTAGAGCCCCTAGACCTACAATATCATTGAACAATTTTATTATTCAATACGATTGAAAGACGCTTTGGATCCAAACGATCAGTTATATTGTAGAATAATACGTACTGGTCAATGTTTTCATGTTCAGTCGGAGATCGATATTAATCCCGTGTGCACCGTTCGTACTAAACATGTACGAACAAAATGTAGCTTCAGCTATGTGTAGACTAAAAAATATTGAGCATTATACCCTACACGATGCAATATAAAATTTGGTGAATGTAAATTAAACTCCTTCAAACTTTTCATGAATTATTAAGCAATCCTTAATATTAACCCTAAGTGATCTATTATGTTGTATAATACGTGATATTGTCCAATAAAATTGATCATGTAGGGGCTGCCTTAAGCAAACCACAAAAAGAAATTTAAATTTCGAACAGTAAAAGTTTGCAAAAAGAACGCAAATCTATGCATATGCACGCAAATCATGCATCAAGAGCAATTTAAATTCAAAAGCGAGAACGTCAAGCGCATGTAAACGCGCTCAATTATTCACCGAGTCTACACTTCGTTTGTACTTATTTTACCTCCGAAAGGACATTTATTTCATCGGAATAAAGATTACTCTATAAAACTTCCAAGGCAGAAAGAGATGAAACGGACCGTAGTACAAGTCTCTTAGATTGCGATAAATGGACAAAAATTGACCCCGCGCCGCCATTGACACTGAATTTATTGCTACAGATGCAACTCGCATGTTATTTACGAGCACTTCTATTAAAGTGAAATGAAAAATACATAAATTACGTACGAATGTTATTTTGATTAGTGGCACCAGAGAGATGTGTTTCAAAGTAGTGTCACGGACAAGTCTTAGTCAGAATTTTATATGCGATACGATAAAACTGTTAATGCAAAAGTTCAGTTTACTAACGTCAAATATCCCTGAGTGGTTATTCATCATTTGCCTCAAAAGATGTCTAAGATATTATTCGCCTGTGGCGAAAACACAAGTATTGGTAAAACTTGTATTTTGTAACCCAATTTACAAAACTACTTAAAGGCTGGATGAAAGAACGGATTTCATAAATTATCATTTACTAACTACAGAATTTACGATCACAAAACTTCAACTCTGTTGAACTTTTAACATTTGGTACGGCGACGCTTGAGGAATTTCATTAAAATTGCAAACCATTTAACAACCTTTAAGGGGTTTTAAGTGACTCTAAAAATTTAATTTTACAGAGGTTACGGTAGGTCATGAAGGTCGAGATTTGAATAAAGAAGATGTAAAATCAGAGGTAAATAAATACGCAGTTTTAAAAAGTTCCTTTACTTTTATAGGGTACACTTCACAATCTGTTCACATTTAGCTCATTGAAATAGAACAGAAGGATTTTGCACTTTGCATATCACATGCGATATATCGTATACAGAGTTACATTGTCTTCAGGTTTTTATCAAATCCGTAAATATTCATAAAACCCGGGTAACATGCATGTAATCGATCTTTATCAAATTGTATTACAAAAAATCCAGCATCCTCGGATGTAGACTGATTTATAATTCATGATGAATAAATTAATTATGCATTTGTGTATCGCATGAGGAAACACGCTGTATGCCAAATACCTGCGACACGCCAATGATAATAAACGAGAGTTTTCTTTCGACGACGAAGAAAACAATGAAATAAACAAACGGAGACCGACAGACACGAAGCGAGTCGTAATACAAATGTAAAACGAGGTAACATTTAAGAAAGGAAAGTTGTGAAATCATACATATATTTACCTTGGTAGAAATAAAAAAAAAGAAGAAAAAACAATTAGCACATGCAAGTCGGAATTTCCAAATTAACGGTCAATGATTTTGATACTATCTAATATTAAAGGCTAAGAAAATGGTAAAACAATGTTAAAAAGTTAAAGACCAACGTCAAATCCTTTTCCCAGCAGTATGTAACAAGTTATCTCTATTCCTATTTTAAATAGACTTACTTAAACAGTAGCCTTACTACCTGTCTATAAGTCCTCTCACATTAATATAAATATTACGTAGTCAAGAATTATACCACCATGAGAAACGGTAAAACATTTCCGCGCAAGTAATATTTAGGTAAGGCAATATGCAACTGTTATCATACATGTTACCTCACAGATAAGGGCTTAATGAGAGGTAGCTCGTTATCATTCTTGATGTAGACTTCATCGTAAAAAAAGGCGATGTTATTTTGGTGGGTTTCATCAATATATGTATTTTCGAAATTGATGGAGTTATACTACCTTAGTCTGACACTCTTCGAATTGCGAGTGCGCGAGAGGGAACCCAGATCTTTCAGTATCTAAAGGGATTTAAAAATACGTCAGTCCCCCTGAACTTATTTGTTTCGTAACATCTGAAAAAAATTGATGTGGTACAAGTTAAGTTGCTGTTGTCTCCCACAACCTCGACTATAGAGACCTTTGAATATTTTTTATGACTTTGTTTGCGTAGTGATTAATCCCACGGAACGAACTAGAATAAAAGTATCCTGTAATAGTCGTGTAAGCTAATAATTATTATTAACATATCTGGTTTCGGTTTTTATCAAAATTCGATAAGTACTTTCGACTTTCAGCGTGATCGAGGGAATATCTAAACTAAAAAACGTTTACATTCATCATATTATTATGTATATCATCTTATTAGAATTACTAGCTTTTGCCCCGCGACTTCGTTCGTATTGATATTCTCTTTTATCCTGTTTTTCTCTTGAAATTTTTTCTAGATTTTCTTTGCTATAAGCCTCACGGAGGCCGAGACCTTTCTAACGAATGCAAGACCGTGGAAATCGGTTCGTGCGTTCTGTAGTTATAGCGTCAGGAAGGAAAACTCGACTTATAACAATAAACACGACTGTTATACTTCAAAGAAATCCGAGCTCTGATTTCTGAACGAACTATTTTTTTTCAATTGATGATTCTGAATGGTTTTATAGTCTGTCCAGTTCGTTAGGTGCATCGGGCGTGGAGGACAATGCTATTGTGCTCTTTGTTAAGCCGGACAATCCCATGTCCGACTATCCCACAAAACTTTTCATTAATAACGTTTATTGTATTTCAACACACTTGCTACAGCGTGCCGTAACTTCATCCGTAATTTTATGTACTATATTAGATAAGGCATTTTATATTATTGCGCTAAAAATCTTTAAAAAAAAACTTTACTCCTTTTCCTTGACTCAAAAGTCTAAACTGCATACTCATTCATTTATGGTCGGTGCATGCTTCAGCATAAAAGTTAGCTACATCGATTTCTCAGATTCCCGGCTCAATGCAATATTAGAAGTTTCTAAATATTATATCTGATATTAAAGTATTGTGGTTTATCAAACACCTTAATACAGCAGGCTTTCAGTTTTAGATAACTACTGAAATTATAGTAAGAGGAATTGGAAGCCTGGAATGCTTTTTAGTGCAGTGCCCGTTTCCATTATCCCAGTAGCAATGCAGCACAGGATTGGATAATGGATTAGTTACTGTAAAACTCTTTTCACTTCAGCAGGTGTTTGACGTAAGTGGTTAAGTTATTTTTGTATTTTTAAAGCTTATCTTCGTAAAATGTATTAATAAACTAAAAATCCTTATCGTATTACCATCAATAAATGTATGTGAAATTATTTGATGATAAATGATTTCTTCTAGGTATATCTCATAATTTAAAACAATATACCTAAGAATTGAATACATTTGTTTTTTTTCTGGTTTTATTGTATACAGTCAAACAGTTATCTACTTTGGTAGGGAACTTGTCATATTTACATAATATGTGATGATACATCAAAGGAACTAACATAAAGGAATGTCATTCGAATTGTTTAAATAGCTATTGATTGATTTTATCTGCATAAGTAACTGGTTATTTAACCTTTGTTATCTAAAATAGCCAATTACATATTATAGAATTATATTGCTCACAAATATGACAGCCAATACTGAGTTTTAAGCATATTAATAAGAAGCAGCGGTCCCAGCTCAGTGCCCTGGGGAGCTCCACAAAATTTCATTTTTAAAAGATTTTTGAATTCATCCTTGGCGATTTTTTACCTTAGAGTGTTAATGAGGATATTATAAAGTTAATGCACTTGTTTTTTTTCTTATATTAATTATAATTCTTATCGACATAAACAAAATTGTAATTCACTACTTTTACTAACATTATTATTACCGTAATATGCGTCTTTTGGCTAAAAATATGGCTTCTCAAATTACGCTGCGGTTTTACAAGGAAATTAGTTTCATCACTTAATAAATAATTTTAACCAGACTTCACCTTGATGTCTTAAGTTGTTAATTAATAACCGCAATTTATGTATCTATTCTTGTGTTTGATGATTCTAAAATGTATATAAATAATAGTTATTAGAGGTCCTAATTTCATAAGAGTGGAGTCCAGAACTTTATTTGACAGATGTTTCATAGAATCTGTTAAAAAAGTTGTGGATAGCCTATTAGAAACTTTATCAGTTAGCGGTGAAACAGACCCTTGATGTCGCTGTCGCATAATCCTGGTACGAAGGTACGCAGATTTCCTAGTCCCAACTTCCAACCGTGAAAAATGTACCAAAGTAAATTATAAATTAATCACTATATCTAATAGGTTATTGATATGCAAATCATATTTTCTGTTTGAGATAAGAATTTAAAATTAAATTTATCTGTTTGTGTTTCCTTCTTATGCTGTGATTTTTCACACCAAACACGTTTACTAGGAAGGTAACATATAATTAACTACCTACTTTGTACATTAAAACCGAATCGACGGATTTAACAAATTCGGTAGGTTCCCAAACATCTACAAAATATTTACATAATCTATCTTATCATTGATACAAGTGCGTAGAAAACGCCGAAGTCAGCGAGCACCTTTACAACAAAACCAGCATCCCCAACAAAAATACTCACCAGAAAAGGTGCAACAGGATCTGCGTCTCATGCACGCGAAGCCGATAGTCCAAAAACAACACTTAAAAAATTAAAATTCAAACAAAAACTTTACGGAAATAGAACACAAATAAATAAACGTTCGTACGTAAAGTTTTTTACGTCGAAACGGGTACAGGCCGTGCGGCTGCCTTCACAGCCGACGCGAGACTGAGGGAATTTCGTGTGAGCTTTCGTGATCTGTGAATCTGTGCTCGTGCATCCCGCTCGCTCGCCTCACCTGCTGCCGGCTGCTCACCAAAAAATCGGGATTCACATTTCGCCGAAATATCTCAGCGAGGAGAAATTTAAGTAGGCACGTCTACGTACCAGCCTAATTGGTATCAAGTATCAACTTCTTGGGATGCTCTGTCAGTAGTTAACATAAATAATGAAGGTCGCCATTCCACCTCATTCAAGTTTCTTGAGATTATCAGTATAGTACAGATAAAAAAACTTTAATCACTCAAAAAAATATATTCGAGATTTATGAATCATAAATACGATGTTAGTCTAAAGTTATCTACCAAATACTCAGTTTTCACGCTCAATTCAACTTGCAGAGCTAAACATAAACAATACATAGTATTAATGAAATCTTGATGGACATTCTACACGGGTCCCAGCAGCTTTGTCTCTAAATTTTAAGCATAGGTTTAATATATGTAGCACTTCTGAAGATAGGCGTATAAAGGAGGGCCGGGTGGTCTATGCCCATCCGAGAATGATCTGGCGTCCACCCCAGAATGATCTGGTGAATACTGTTGCCGGAAAAATGTATGGTTCTTGCGCGATAAACAAATTTTAGCGCAATGGAGTTTCTAATATTTTTTACGTTACCGACCAAAGCCACAGATAGTGTAGATACTAGCTACTAAGCTTAAAAGGGTCTCAGGTCCCCCATAAAAATAGGTCATACACCAATGCTTCTGAATCAGACAAATTTATGGGTAGCTTTCAAGCTGTAGTATACATTTATATATTCTTGGGTGTAGAATATATGAGAAGTATCTAGATTTTAACTAAATGTCAACTGCTAAGAGTTTTCAGTTTATTAACAGCACCGTAAGGTCGATTGTCCACCGACACCGTCATCCGAGAACGAGAATATTGCGGCAGGATAAAATGCAACTTTATGACAAAGACTACAGGTTTCATTTTCCTCTACGCCTTAACTGACGGCAACGACATTGACGATAGAGTAATGTCGCTAAAAATGAAACTTATAGCTTAGATCATAAAGTTGCATTTTATAGGGACGAAATAATCTCGTTCTCGGATGATGGTTCTGGTGCAAACGGCGTAATAGTGGTACCAGGAAGTACTACTGCGGTACTACTAAAAGTTGTCAATCTCCCCAATATACTCTAAAATATGGCATAATAACGTAATAAGCTTCAAGCTACGAGAACAATAGTTTTCTTGCCTTGAACAACAATAACTGTTCAAGTCGAATAAATCGTGATTCGTGATGCTGGGAAGTTGGGAACAAATTTGAATCTCTGCTTCGTGTATCAAACAGCCTCTTATCTAAATATCACACTAATTTGTTAAACTGGATCGTGCAGGTGGTAAATCCAAAAAATTAACTTAAGTTAAAAATTTTTGGATTAACGACAGAGAGTTTAGTTTAAATAAATAATTTTGTGTGAAAAGTTTTATAGCTTATGTTTATTCAAGAATCATCATTCTTTTACTCAGTTTTCTAGTAATCATTGGCGTAAAAAAATCTGGCCTAATTCCAGGAAAAATCTTCCCCAACTGGACAAAATATCAGTAATGATTCAAGGTGTACAAAGTTACAAAGGTTATCAAAATTAGTAAGGAATAAATGATTGAATAAAGGATTTACTGTTTCCCTTCACTGTTTATAGTTTATATTCTCACATTCCTCATGGAATCTGGACTATCACGTTTCTCACGCTCACATCATGCCCTGTATCTATGCATCTCAATGACTTAAATTGCGGGATATCATACACCTTTGTTGGTTGATTATACGTTGGTACGTGCGCTATTTCGTATTTAACCTTTAAAATTTATTACTTAAATGACGATTAAGATAAAGTCACAAAAAACTAGTCAGAAATCGAAAAACATAGTCTTCACTTGTTATTGCAGTTTATTTAAGACCTACTAGTAGGTATGTTAACCTAAAGTAAGTATATCAATTACATTAATAAATTCTAAATGTATCTACACTTTCATCTTCTCTTTTTTGTAAAGCTATTATTATATTCTTTACTATTTTTGAAAACGTAAATTGTTTTAAAAAAAATGTAAATAGTGTTAAGAATTAATAATCGTTTATATTGTTATGTTACCACTTTTTGTTTTCCTCATAAAATAAAATAAGGAGAACAAAGTCCTACTCCGCCTTCTTTTTGCCTCCTGAGATCATAATATTATTATCATCATAGAAGTTGGTAACCTCTTTGGATCCTGCAGCAGTAGCGACTATGTGCGGTAATAGAAGCTTAATAATAAAAATCTCACTAACGTTTTTTAAAGGCCACCTAGCTAAAACATAACCTCCATTGAACTGGGCAACTCGGCCTGTTCAAACCCAATCTCGTCCTACGTCAATATTGTACGAACCCACCTCTGTTTGCATTCGACTTGTTGTAGAAACAACCTATTACCGAGCTACCGTGGTTTTAATCCAAATCTCTGATACAAGGAGTTTTTGGTGAAATTTTATGCATCTCATTTTATGTTCGCTCCTCTACGCAATCGGCGAATACAGACGATGACACGCGAGCACGTAAGTGTGGAAGGCATGCTCGCCTCTGTACGCCGATCTCTATATTCGCTTTCGATCGGTAAGTTGACAAAGTACTACGACCGATTGTGGATTGTATCATGATGAGGCATTTAATACGAATAAATAAATAAATAAAATAAAAAACTCTTTACTCAAACAAAAAAGTCACAATATCAAAAAACAAACATATATGTTTTTTATAATGTTTTTAAATTAAAATATATGTTTTTAAATAAAAATATATGTTCGAAATGGCGGCCTTACTGCTGGAAGTTTCTACCAGGCGACCCATATATTTGTTACAAATTAAAAAAATAGTGTACCTAAGTATTGACGACCTCTGTGGCTCGGTAAGCGGGTTGGTAGCTTAAGCCGGGGGTTCGAATCTCGCCGACGGAGCAAGTTTTTCAAAGTTCCTGGGTCTTGGATGTGTATTAAATATGTGTATCATATAATAAAAATCTTAAATATGTGTATAGTA
>JAOTAV010011893.1:0-26682 GCA_026546445.1 Cyclargus thomasi | reverse complement strand
TGTGTGTGTGTGTGTGTGTGTGTGTGTGTGTGTGTGTGTGTGTGTGTGTGTGTGTGTGTGTGTGTGTGTGTGTTTGTGTGTTTGTGTATAAATGATGCAGGTATGCCTTCTTTGGATAGTTCGTCCTCGTACTCACGAGTAGGAACTCGTGAACATACACTGTTCAATGTACACGAAATAAAAACTAATAAGCAGCGATATAAGTCAGAGCGATCGCGTGGTATTGGCAAGCGCTGAAAATTGATTGCGTGGCAACAATTGATATTGAAGTCTGTACAAATTGAGTTTTAAATTGTGGCCGCGCAGCCGCTGGAGAGCAACACAATCACTGCTTTCAATAAGACTGTAATTATGTTGTGAATGTACGATTGGAACTCGGAGAATCGAAAATTTTCTTTGACGAATAAAATTCAGTTATTTCAATTTCTTATTTAAGACAGTCGGTTGAAAAAATTTAGAATTTCATATAAATTTTGTGATTTTGTATCCAGTTTTGTGCCAACTCATGGCGACTAGAGTATATATCGGTGTATCTTACACACAAGTGCGCCTGGTCAATGTGGCTTTTTATTTTTATTGCAAATTTGGAAATAACAGCTGGATATCTATTATCTTCAATGTAAAAATGTCAAAAACCAGAGACATCTTACTATATTGTATTGCTATTATTAAATAGTATTTTATGAGTATGAATAGTATAATATTGCATAAATTTTAAGTAATATAACGTATTTGTGATTTTTCTTTTAAAGTTTTCTATTGTAACTCGATTAGAACCTGTCCTATTTTATTTCTGTAACGCCCAAAGTTTGACTGGTAGATAAGGCCATAAGGCATTCAGTCCACCTATGTACTTTTATGTGCATTAAGTTTAAATAAATAAATTAATAAAAAATACTAAATTACTAACCAGTAATAAAGATAAAAAAATGCCACATTCACAAATAACAATGGTTACTGTGACCTTTTTTTTCAGTACGTGAAAGGTGCACGGGGCAGAAGCGAGGCACTTGCATAAACCCGTCATATTCCGCGAAAAAAAAATCTAGAAAAAATACAATTTTGTGTATTTGGCCTTTTTCCATGGAAAGTAAGACAACCTTATGTAAAATTCACTCTTGCAACTGCTCCCTTACGTAGGATACGACGTTATTAATACAGGGGTTCCCAATCATATTCTTCCAATGCCGTCATTTTAAATTTAGTATTTTGTCTCACTCTAGTAAGCTGCTTAAATAATCATAGTTTAAAAATCCTTCTATTTCTTATCGGAAAATTACACAAACTTAAAACTAGTTGATATGATAAAAACTATAATATTACTTTTTAATTACACTGTTAGAACCCCTCTGCAGTTGAAGGCATTCTCTAGAGATGACCAATGCACTCTCGATTGTGCTGTTAAGAGTCAGTTTTTTTGATTTCGTCCTTCCATCTGACGTAAGATCGTTCTCCCTTTTTCCCTGTGGTCTTTTCCACGCGGTTCCTTTTTTTGTCCATCGGGTCGAGACCAGAAGTCGTGTCACGTGTCCAGCCCATTTCCACTTCAATGCGAGAGCTTTTCTAGGACTATTGGATGCTTTCGTTATTTGCCTTATTTATGTATGTCTATTTTTTTTCATTTTAGCATTCTTCGCTCCCTCGACATTGACATATAGGAATTATATTTTTTATATTGTAGGCAAATGTCCACGTCTGGCATGCATACAATAAGCACGGAATAAGATTCATTAGCTTGGTTTTCATGTTTATGGGAAGATTGCTTTTCAACAATTCTTTCATACTCCAGTACTTGTTACATATTGTGTTCTGCGAACAACTTATTTCTCGTTATTTTGCGGTTCGAATCTTATTTGCTTAGTAAGGTAAAGATACGAGTCTGTGTATTTTAGAGGTTTATTATCGATGTAGCGTGGCGGTTTATTGCTGTTAGTCATCAACATAATTTTTGTAAGGTTCCTAGGCCCACTTGTCGGCTTTGTTCAGAAACTCTTTCATAAATTGAAGTTGTTTTATTGATTCAGATAGAATAAGAAGAAGATCATCAGCAAAACGTAGAAGGCAATATTTATTTGCGATCCTTATACTCGTATCTTGAGTTGTCCTTTTCAAACAACTTTCTTAATTATTAGTTGTAGAGTTGATATAAAGAGTTTTGGGGATAGAGGTTCACCTTGTTTTGCTCCTCTTTCAATCGGAACCAGAGACCCGCTGAATAAAATAAATAGATAACAATGTTTGTGATTTACGACATTTATCGCTGATCAAGTTACTGGTGGCTACTAAACCCCTCTCTACTTTTTATTGCCAGTGGCCAGGGCGCCAAGGCGCGCAGTTTGTCAACCCTTAAACTAGTATCAATATTCAGACTTTATAACTAAAATTGTAATTTTCTTGACGGTCCATTTGTTGTAACATCTTTTAAGGGCGTGATAAATTAAATTTTATCTTTATATACACTCCATCCACCGTAAGTTGGCATAGAACTTCTTATAAAACGTCAAATCTTATAAGAAATTAATTAAAAGCGGGGTTTATACATTGTTTTAACATTAAAATATTCTAAATTTAACATTGTTTCTGTTGGTTAAGTTTTTATTTGACATTTAGACCACACCTAAGAGCCCGAGATCAACGTGTTCCCAGCTCGAATCTAAAGTGCAAGACCGGTACCAGTTACTAATAAAATTAGCGAATTACCAGACATTTTAACTACTTTTTATGTTTTAAAATACTAATGTTTATTGCTTATTGATAAAATCGTATTTTATTTTTGCAGATGCGCTTAAATAAGTATAGTTGTAGGTATAAACTGGACGTATTCGACCAGTCTTTCCGTTGGGTTAGAATCTAGACCAGGGATGCCGAACCATTGGCACGCCTCCCACTAGTTGCGGCAAGTGACATAAAAATTCCGGAACTTAGATGTTTAGATTTTTAAAGGTAGATCCGCTTCTATTAGTTGCTAAGTTAAAGTCTTAAGGGACCATAACCTTCTAAATGTCATTGTACAGAAAAAATTGGTTTGATGGCACGTTTAATCGCTATAGATTTCTGTAATGGCACGTTGATATGAAAAAGTTTTTAATCCCTGCTCTAGATATTTTAAAACCATTGAAAATTTTAAATAATTATTTAGTCTGCATAGAAACCTCGCTGGGTAGTGTTTAATACCCACGAAGATCAGTTTCAAAAGTTAGAACTTAGAGGCGTCACAAATTTTTTCAATAGTCTTAAATTAATTTAGTTTTTTTTTAATTAAGTCAAATTGTTTTTTTTTAATTGCAGATATCAAACATTTGAATTCGTTAAATCATTCGTCATTTAAGCGGTAAATCGTTAAAAGGTCGTCAACAATAGACACCTGTGGTCGGTTTGGCCTTAAGAATGATGGATGTGGGCAAATTGGTCGGAGTTTATGAACATTTTTCCAGCAACCGCTAGTTAAGGCTCTACTCCACTATCTGATTTCTAATAGAATATATTTTTGTTATAGTACAAAATTGTACTAGTTTTATAGTAGAAATGTATGTCGGGCATTACTTCCGGTATAATAAACTTTTGGTTCGTTATGGCCTATGGGGCATGAATGTAAATAAATTTGATATTGAAAATAAGTAATAACACAATCTAATAAATTTCATCTTGGCTGTATGCGATGCTATTTAGGTGATATTGACAGTAGCATTTGTTTTTACGGTTATACAAAACGCTGTAAAAGAATGCTGGCAAACAAATATGGCGCCCCCGTTATTTCTCGCCCATATCAAAACAGGCTTGTATAGCTTAAATCGTAACGACTAATGCGTAGTGTAGTAGAGCCTTAATGATTTCAACAGCGATAAAGAATATGGATTACATGGCACTACGGTAGCTTATTTATTTTATTGTTTATTCATTGCTACGGTAATATGAAACTTTGATAAATTACTTCTTGATAAAGCTCGGGATAAAACTTAGGACCGAATTTTTTTGTTTTAACATGTGGGCTCCGTGACTTTAATTTATTAACTCTGCCAAGGCTGAATTCCGATTATTTTGACTTATTGAAAAAGGGCATATAAATAAGTAAAATTATAAATTCTTACTTAAGTGTGGCTTACTGTCTGTTAGTTATTATGGTTCAAGGTCTCAGCCCTGCCAGACCTACTTCATTTTATCGAAGTTAAAATTTTGAGAATTATTAGTTTTATATATGTGTGGAAAATGCTTTTGCATTTAAGGTAGAAGCCAAACATCTTGAACGTAGTCGACCACCAGTCGACCAACCAGTCGACCAACCAGTCGACCAACCAGTCGGCCAACTAGTCGACCAACCAGTCGACCAACCAGTCGACCAACCAGTCGACCAACCAGTCGACCAACCAGTCGACCAACCAGTCGGCCAACCAGTCGACCAACCTATCGACCAACCAGTCGACCAACCAGTCGACCAACCAGTCGACCAACTAGTCGACCAACCAGTCGACCAACCCGTCGACCAACCGGTTGACCAACCGGTTGACCAACCAGTCGACCAACCAGTCGACCAATCAGTCAACCAACCAGTCGACCAACCAGTCGACCAACCAGTCAACCAACCAGTCGACCAACCAGTCAGCCAACCAATCGACTAACCAGTCGATCAACCAATTATGTGAAGTTCTGAAATACCGGAGTTACAGAGTGTTTTTAAAATATCCAATCTGATCATAGTATCGTAATACACTTGAAACAAAACAAGAGTAAAATTTATTTGGAAAAAAAGGAGTTACCTATTGGAGTTTCGTTTATTTGTACCGTTATAGATAAAGATGCAATCTGCGCGTAGCGTGAAAACTTTTAAACTTCATTCGAAGTTTTGAGCGCGATATCGCGGCCCGAGGCTAAACATTCGCTTCACTTGTCGTGTCGCGTTCTTATCTTCCCGCTTGAGACTTCTGTTCAACCTTTGCCTTTGTTTTAGCTTTCTCGAATCGTCAGCGAAAAACACAAAGTTGAAGTTCAATTTCATCAACGAAGTCTCAATTAAAGACGGAGAATATCTTTAAAAATATATCAGGACCAGCCGCCCTAAAAAGGTCACTTTACTGCTAACAGCAATTCATTTTGTTATTTTTCTTGTAAATAACTACTTTTTTTGCAAAACAGTGATTCCACTATCAATTTGAATTGACTATGTAGTAACTATTTCATCAAAATAATTAGATTTTTGAACAAAATGTACTAAAACGAATTGTAGAGCAACTGCTTTGCAATATTGCTATTACGACCATTTTAGGTCCCCTGATAATCGATAATAGCGCGAGGTTTCAGGTATGAACTAGTATTATAATTTTAATTTTTAAGTAGGTCATTTTCGTGCGATGCCTTGCGGTATGTGCATTACAAGAAGTAATTAAATAAAAGTTTAAGCAGGCCCTACCTTGTTCTGCGTGGAATATAAATTTTTCACTGAGTTTAAAAACTCACCAGTAAACACGAAACGTTACATGTTTAGGAGTTTGTAATTACACTTCTAGTTGAATAATTCTTTAAGAATTTAATCACTGACCTGAAAGGAGTTTTGTTATAATGAACCCATGCATAAACAAAGTGCGATAACAAATAATTTCAGCTACAAAGAGCTGTATATTTTATGCACGTCTCAGATATAATAAGAGAATTGTAAAACCCATAACTTCATAGAAGCATTTCAAAAACAACCATGGAAATAAAGCGAGCTGTGAAAATTTATGACTGAGTCGTTTGAAGTTAGTGTCCTCCTAGTTGAAATGATATAATATTTTACGAGTATGGCGGGAGACTGCCAACATTAAACAAAAGATAATAAATGTTACTGATTTTATTGTCGAATTATTGTTTTATGACTTGCGTATTGTGTATTATAATAAATATTATGAGTATATCAACTAAAACTTAACGAATTATTAACTACGTACATGTTTAAAAATATTTTGTTTATTGTATAAATAAAGCTGCCCCGTGCCTATTTCATTGGGCGTTTACTAACTTATTCTATTAAAAAAAAAATATGCCTAGAACAACCCCTGATAAAGTAGCAGTCTAATAGAGAAAAATATTTGAAATTGGTCCAGGGCTTTGGAGATATCCCGCTACAAACATACACACAAAGTTTATTTAAACGTTACCTCTTTATAATATTGGTAAAGTCAGTGATATATTATAAACGAAATTAATTTAAAAAATAACTACATGTGCCCCATGGTGCTACCCACGTAAAAAGTAGCGTATGTGTTTATCCAGAATATCAGCTAGCTGCGTGTCAAATTTTATTAAAATCGGTCCAGCCGTTTAAGCGAGACGAAGTAAAAAACAACACACTCACAACCTCACAAACTTTCGTATTTATAATATTATATTAGTAGGAAGTAGGATTGGTATAGAAGTAGCAAGTGGGACATCGAGCCAGAGTCAGCCAAAACTTTGTTCACTTTATAAAAGCTGAAAATATTATTTATGACTAGAGAATTAGTAACGATCAGCAATTAGGTTTCGTTCGTGGTTACTTTAGGAGGTATTCAGTTTGGAAGGGACGTTTGATATCTTTTTTTGCTTATCTGTAGGAATCTCGTATTTCACCATCAGGTAATTGGTTCCAACCGTCAGACACATAAAAGCTGGCCTTACACATCCGGAAAAGCTCGGAATTAAGAGAGCCAGTGGTGACCGGCTTTAAAAAAATATAATAATAAAAAAATGTGTTTGTGTACTGAATACTACTGTTGTATTGTATTTTGGTTGGTTAATAAACTGAATTCACATCCAGGATTTCGGAGGTACGTGCCAGCTTTAAACTTCCTTAAAGTATTAATATTTGAGGCAATTAAAAGCAACTAGCAAAAACCGTCCAAGTCGAATCCCTATTCGCATGATTTTTTTTTCTTTCTTTTAATTAATCTATGGTTATTGAAAAACGATGCAGTCCAATCAGTTATTTGATAAAATTGAAAACAAGAAAGTTACAAGCTTTTAAAGCTCGGAATAAAGAGAAATCCGATATTGACTGCTACGTCAACGTATATATGCTGCATACAAAGTCCATATATTAAAAACGAGAGAAAAAGATGGGTATACAACTTAAATCGCTAATATTTTGCTTATTTCTCAACAGAATTCAGATATTTTTTGTCATTTTGTATATCTTTTAGCTCACTATCATAATAAAATGGATTCAATATTTTTTTTATTCGCATCTTTCCTATTGGCCTCGCGGATGAAAGTTTCGGTACCAATGCAGAAAAAAAATTAAAAAAGTAATACTGGAAGTCGAAAAACTATAACAAATCACATAGTGTAAGCAATAGTGTTATGTAGACGACTAGCAGTGACATCTGTTATCGTAAAACAGCACGTGCTTTTTATGAGAGCTTCCTTAGATAATATATAATCTGTAACAAAAAATATTTTTCTAGCTATTACGGTTCTTAAGATACAGCCTTGAGACAGACAGACGGACATATCGATGTCTTAGTACTAGGGTTCCGTTTTTACCCGTTTGGTACGGAATTCTTAAAATGAAATACGCAGCTTTTGTAAAATGTACAAAGCCTGTCTGGCTCTTGGATTATTGCTGTAACATATAACTTATAGTCTAGTCTACGTAGGTATATACCTAACATTGAAGGATACGTACAAGTTAAATTAGAATTTCGACCCCTCTTTGACTCTAGCTTAACTAGTTTAGTAATTAATTTAATGAAGCGCGAATTTCGAAAGACATTATCATAAAATGTTGACCTTTGAGAAGGTAATAAAATTTGGAACCCAATTATATTTAAAAAATTTGCCCATTGTTTTGAATAGTAGTAAAGATATTTGCTCTCCATCCTCCCAACTAAGCCTATGCCGAAATTGAGTCGACTGGTTGTTTCGTTACGTTACGGTATGCAGGAAAAGTTACTATTCATAATCTTAGATATTCCGAGAGGTTTTTTGATGAATTCATTTCAACTATAGATAATACAAGAGATTTCTGCGTTCATTTATTTTGACGACCTCTGTAGCTCAGTTGGTAAGCGCGTTGGTAGCTTACGCCGGGGGTTGCGGGTTCGAATCCCGCCGACGGAGCAAAAGTTTTTTCAATGTTCCTGGATCTTGGATGTGTATTGAATATGTGTATCATATAATAAAAATCTTAAATATATACACATATTTAAGATTTTTATTATATGATACACATATTCAATACACAGTATAAAAGTATTAAATATATTTCCGATGTCTGGTACCTGTAACACAAGTCCCTCTGGTACTTACCATGGGGCCAGACTGACATGGTGTGAAGCGTCCATAGATATTATTATTATATATTATTTATTGTACGGTCTAGCTATATTAGGTGATTTGTGTCACTGTCGATGTCAGCTTGACCTACATCTGTGCGACCCCGCTGAAATCTACTGACATTTCACCTTTATATTGTTTGTTCACATCCTACTACGATGAAATTGTCCCCCTAAAATTGAGAAGGCAAAATAGCGAGTAAAAGTATTTAAAGGTTTCAAAAATTTTAGGGTTTTAGGGTTCCGTATCTAAAGGTTAAAAACGGGACCCTATTACTAAGAATTCGATGTCTGTCCGTCTGTCTGTGTGTCTGTCTGATAGTTGAAACTTTCACAGAATGTGCATTTCTGTTGCCGCTATAACATCAAATACTTAAAACAAAATTAAATATTTAAAAGTGGGTCTAATACAAAAAATATATTTTTTCTATTTCCTTTCCTAATATTTGACAGGATTGATAAATTTGACAGGCTTTTCTTTGGCAGCGTGGCCAAGCAACCAAATTTTGGTATAAGGCACCGCTCTCCTAGAAGGCGAGGGTTCAAATCCTAACTAAAAAAATTATAAAAATATTTTTTTTTGCCTATTTTTCGTGAAAATAAATTTAAAACCTTCAGAAATACGTTTTACCAATTTCTAGTTCTGTACTGGTACGGGACGTTTTATAAAACTATTTTTTAAAATTTGAGGCAATTTTATGGAGTTTGTAAGTCTTTAGCCTAATTTATAATGCTTCGATTACAAAATTAAGATATGAAAAGGCAGTTGTCATGAACTTAATTCAGTTTTAAACTTTCGCGTTGATTTATTATTAAAAGTAATTTATCGCACCTAAATAAGTCATGTTATGTCCTGATTAATTGACTAAGGGCCTGTTTTACCGCTTACAGATAGTTTATTTATTTGACAGATTTTGTACAAAAAAGTTGTGGATTGCCTAACAGAAACTTTAACAGTGAGAGTTGAAACTGGCCCTACATAACATAAATTCAAATGGTATATTTTACTAATTTTTAAAAATATTAATATCATTAATTTCTAGCACATCTAACCTACCCTAACCTCACAACTAACAAGGTTCTTTCATCGGTTTGGTCATTTCGCACTTGTAACATAACGTTACAAGTTTTTTTAACAGGTAAAAGCTTTTAATCTTAAATTATCAAATTACAAAGTTCATTCAGGTAAAATTGACCTTCGACTTCTCTAAATTCTATCGAATTTTCCAGTCTCCTTAATAATTGACGTAACACATCTAATGAAAGAAGTTTGGGGAGTTAACGGCTCCTTCGTTAAAGATGACAATTACTTTAATTATGTGAAAATAAACGAAATAATCACTTTTGTTGCGCCTAAAACAAAATATTTTGAATTTCCACGTAAGGATTTATTCTGAAGGAAAATTGAAAAGGACTTTTTAATTTTCCTTCAGAGTAAATCCTTACGAGAAAGGCGTTCTTCTTTCTTGCATACTAGAACTGAAACAATTTATTTTGACATTAATAGTTCACTTAACAGTAAAGCTAAATATATTTGAACAAAATTAATGTGTCATTGCATTTACTTGAAGCATTATTTATAACGAACAAATTAACAGGCTTTTACAAGACAGGATACTTCACGTTCTATAGCATGTAAAATGTCGCATCCTAGTGTAGTGTCGCGTAGTGCATCATCTATATATTAATACTCGACCGGAAAACTGTGTACCCCTTCTTACGAAACACGGGTTAGATGTAATAGCATGAAATTTCTCCCAGTTATAGTTGAAATGGAGGAGGAGCGTAGAATACCAATATTATTTTAAAATATCCTTTAATTTTGCATATTTTTAATAAATAAAACGCTCCGCACACTACATTATATTGTTATGATAAGATAATCAAACACGAAATACTCTTTTGTTTATGGTTGAAGTCTGTGTTTTTTTAATAAAATTTAATGGCCTGGTAAAGAGACATTTATGCCAAATTGAAGTGAGAAATATTTATGGTCGAATTTAGAACACTTGCCGACTTCCAGTATTAATAAACTGGCATTTGTTTACATTTAAATCAAAACGAATAAACGTGTTAACGGACGATGGTGGTAGTTAATATCATAAAAGCCTGTCCAAAGTGAACTATTAAGCTGAATTTTAAATCGTACAGTAACGAAATTCTCCGCCATGTCCTAACTTCGCCCATCAATTTGTGAACTGAGATAGTTTTCCCTGTAACGCGAACTAGATAAGTAAATGTTTTCGATATTACGTTACAAGATAAACTAAGTTGTTTTGCGTTGTTCCCATTTGTTATTCGCTCGGATTATCTCATATACAAAGTTTCGGTTGTTGGCTCATTCTCATTGTTATTACTATATTGATGCTTATCCTTTAACAACTACAGCGATTAGAGTCAACGACGTATACCTCGGTGAGTAACTGCGACAATAATTTTTGTTCGTTGGCATCTAATGATTAGACTTAGCATAAAAAAGAAAAGTACATTGGCATTTTCACTGACTAAAATGTTAAAAGTCTTTTTATGAGCACTATAGTCTTTCGTAAAAATGGGATATACGATGTAGAGTTTTTCGCTCGCGTATTCATATATTATAGATATCTACGCGTCTTTCGTAAAAACGGGTACAATGTTTTCCGCTCGCGTATTATTATTATAGATATTTTGCGTAGCTTTTGCCCACGGCTCGCGTGGATTTCGAAAATCACGTAAAAATACAAATAACATTTTAGTGAACATGCTTTAGCAACATGCTATTTTGCCGAAACCAAAAGTATCCTTTACTATTCTCCATCTTTTTGTCTAAGCCTGTGCCAAAAAATCAAGTCGATTGGTTGCTTCGTATGGCGTGAAGGCAGGACAAACCAAACCACGCTTTCGGATTTAAAAAGATGTCTGCAGCAATCTCGGATAATGTTTCTCATGTTAAAATAATTTTTGAAGTCGGTTCGGAAGCTTTAGAGATAAATAGTTAAAGGTAAATTAAAAAATATTTTAATAAAAAAAAAACATACAAATTTTGTTAATCCGATAGTGTGTTTTTGTTTGTGCTGTCTTATGGGCTACTACAAACATGCACGTTAAAAGCGGTTACCTCTTTACAATAATAGTATCTCTATTATGTGGTTTACACGTATTAAGTAGATAAGTAGTTAACTAAATTTTAACTTAATTTTAAGTCATTTTAATTGTTAATAAATTTTGTGTTTACATAAAGTAGATAGTATAGATGTGTGGAATTATTGACGGTAATAAAAATATCAAATGAAATCTGAACACCTGTAAAACCTGACGCTTTTTTTCCTGGCTAATTTGCTCTAAATTAATACAGAACAACTATTTCCGCTGAAGGACATTCTAACTTGAAATTTAATGTGGGACACACAGCACACTTAATAACCGACTCTAACAATCTAAAGGGCAAGCCTTTGTAACTTATTCTGCGCGCCAAAAAACTTGTAGTTTTAGCTTTTTAAATTAACCATTGAACTAAAGTTTTTACCAAAACGAGTATTTTAAGACACAATGGTGAACGAAACGAACACTTGTTATATCATAATCTCAGTATGGACAGACCTCGATAAATTATACATTGTACCCGTTTTTAGACGAAAACAAAAGTATTTAAGGGTCTGTTCACATTAACACAACGTAACGCGAGATAACGCTGCTTATAAAATAACATCATTTGTATTTTTTACGCAAATGAGCAGCGAATCATGTAAAACAAAGTAACTACTATTGTCTATGAATACTCGGGGTATCAGAGTATAGATAAAGTGCCTTTTTAGGACGGAGTAGGCTAAGAGCCTGTTTCACACTCACTGTTAAAGTTTCTGTTAGGCAATCCACAACTTTTTGACAGATTCTCCATACAAAATTTGTCAAATAAAGTTGTATCTGTCAAATAAATAGACTATCTGTAAGCGGCAAAGCAGGTCCTCAATAAACAAAAAAAAATCTAGGAGAATGACTATAGAGTGTAGGGAGGGTCCGGTAAATTGTTACTCGAACAACACGGGCGTTGAATCACGCCAGTCTTCTGAATTTAAAACTTTTTAATAAGTAATATTGATCTACTGACCTATAAATAAATAGGCTGGACTGACGATAAGCCTAGTCATGATAAGGAGATTTGATTTAAACCTTTTTGGCGCTGATGGCAGTGGTTGGCGTGAAAGAAACAAATGCTAGAGATGGAACAACTATATAAAATATTCGATGAAAATGTATTATGCAGCTCAATTAAAATATTAATATGATGCGATTGTAGACGGGGTGAAGTAGGTAAGGTTTTTTTTAAATAATAATATATCTGCTTTCATTTAACATTATTTACTACTTATCTTCACACAGTCATGTCACAAATATCGAAATAAGTTTTATCGACAGAAAACTTCCAGCACTATTGAATGTCATTGTTTTCATTGACTAAGTGGCAATTTGCAATTTACATCAAATTTAGTTCTTTTTCCGACCAAGCGGGGCGCTTCAAATTTTTTCAGTAAACAGCTGTCGTTTCAAAGGGTGTCGTTAGTCCAGCGTATTTATATGGAGGTCAGTGTAATAATCTCAAAAAAATGTTTATATAGCCGTACCTTTATGTCTGTTATTTTATAAGTCCGATAAGCGTTAATAAAATTAAATAAATCAACGGCCCTGATTTTAGCAACACACGGGCACTAGTTTTTAGGTAACATTTAATTGTAGTGACATTTTTATCGTTAATCAAGCTAGTGCTAAGGTATGATTTAATAAATACTAAATGATTAATTTGTTATCTCGATGACAGTAGATATTTATTATATTTATATTTATTTATATTTATTTACGGGATTTTCTAAGTTACACATGCACGTTATCGGTCGATAATATCGCAAGCTTTATTTGATGACTTTCTTTGCGGCGTTATTATCTCTTAGTGTGTAACCTAATTATTGTCATCCTTACACAGCATGTACTGAAAACATTTATTGCAATAACGCATCGTAATTACACTTGTAATATTAGTGCATTATCTGGAGAGGCATTAAATAGTTAGCTTTTGTGTTGCGTTTTAACTTACCAGCCCCCCAAAAATTAAGTCAATTGGTTGCGTTGTTAGAGCGTGAAGGAATGACAAACAAACAGATAAACAATCGCAATTTCCCATTTATAATATTAGTAAGGACGTAAAAGTCTTAACACTTTCTAATACATGCTTATACATTATATTTAACACATTCTAATAGATTTAAGCTATGTTATCAATTAATTCGACACGTGCGCTAATAAAAATTTATGAATTATCTCAGACATTTATTTACAGTAATACATATGATAAGTATCTTTAGACCCAATACGTTACAATAGAAACTGATCGCCAAACATCGCAATGTACAAAAATACTTTCATTCTAATAATTAAATGTAATTTATAAATATAAAATAATTATTAAGGGCCTGTTGTACTACTTTCCATATTTATCTATATTTTCTTTATATGGCGCTACGGCTATACAACCATGGCCAGTGTCGAGTAAAGGCGGGAAATCAATTTTCTTTGTCAAATTATTTCTAAAAGTATAAAGTAAAATAAAAGTCTAAAGTCTAGTCAAAGTCAAGATAAGTCGTCAGTGCAATCAAAGCGTCAAGTCAGTGGATCTAGTAAAATGGTAGACGCTTTACTAAAATTTGAAATAAATTTTAAAATGAAAATATAAATCTTTGCATAAAAATTAGTACATAGAAATAAATAACACATAAACTAACGCTTGCACCTAAAATAAATGTAATAGAGATTAATAGTTTGTTTACGTAATATACTCTACCAATTAACTTCCTTTAGGAAGTCTGATCTCTCGCAACAAATAGCAATGCGGTGAAGAATTCGTTAGAATTATAATTGCTCCGAATACTTTAAATTACATTACTTTGTGCTACATGGCGCTCAGAATATTTCTTCTGTATGTTACTAAACGTCATACAACAATTAAGTACATTGTTTCTTATATGTTACACCTAAGCAACAATGTAATAATAATGTAATGTTTCGTAAAATCAATATTCGAACTTGAATAAACAGTGGGGTTAGCCAAGATCTAAACGTTTTCGGTTCTTTGTAGAATCGTCAGCAAAATGTATGTAAATGACATATGGCGTAACGAACGCTTATTGGGGATTCTACAAAGAAGCGAAAATGTTTAGATCTTGTCTAGCCCCCTATTATCTTACTGTTTGACTCTCACTAATAGGTGGGTTTGTTTGTTATTTATTACGCTTAAACTCTTGAGCGATTTTGACAAAATTTGTGGTCAGTTGTCAGCCTGCATTAACAAAACATTGGCAACATATTTTGTCTGTCTGTTTGTTGTGCTCCTGTCTGGCTATTAAGCGTTATTCACGAACATTTTTAAAGCGAAATCGCAGGCAAAAGCTAGTGTAAAATTAAATTTGAATAATTTCATTCGATTAGATTTGACACCACACACAGCCACACAGGCAAACACATACAAAAACACCCTAAATTTCCCACCCAACTCATTCAGTTGAGGCTAAATTATATTTTACTGAAAATACGTTCTATATAATAATATTTACGTTCTATATAATATTATATAACACGAATACGTGCTCTCGAAATTCTGCAAATTTTAGGAAAGTGTGTTCTCAGTTTCTTTGATGTACGATATATTTCAATAAATTGGTGCACCTTTTTGCTATAAGGAATAATTTATTTTAGTTACGTAGTAATTACTTTTGATGACAAAATATACTACAGAGAACTCGCACTAAAATCTCAAGCTATTGAAATATATCAAGTAGAAACTAAAGACCTTTATGCCACATTAAATATAATTACGTATGTCGAAATCTATATACGACGACCTCTGTAGCTCAGTTGGTTAGCGCGTTGGTAGCTTAAGCCGGGGGTCGCGGGTTCGAATCCCGCCGACGGAACAAAAAAAAATGTTTTTCATGTTCCTGGGGCTTGGATGTGTATTAAATATGTGTATCATATAATAAAAATGTTAAATATGTGTATAGTATAAAAGTATTAAATATATTTCCGTTGTCTGGTACCTGTAACATAAGTCCATCGGGTACTTAGCACGGGGCCAGACTGACGTGGTGTGAAGCGTTCATAGATATTATCATTATTATATTATTATTATATTATATACATAAAAGAAAGTCGTGTTAGTAACACTACTTATAACTCAAAAACGGCTGAACCGATTTGGCTGAAACTCGGTATGGCGGTAGCTAAGAACTAGGAGAAGGATATACAATACCTTTTATCCCGTTTCGTTTAAAACGTATCATAAGTTTATAACGCTAGTGCCTTGGAATAAGAAAACAACTAAGTCAACATGTATAAGTCAACGGTTTAAATTGCTTTAAAAAAGAGAAGGATCTGGAGGATGGTAAAACTATGATTCTGAGCCCTGATTCTGTCCTGAGTCTAATTTATAAGAGATGTTGAGACACCGGCCAGGGAAAAGTTATAGTAAGACCACGGAGCACAGCTAGTTAATAATACCAGAGGTCGCCCTGTGATCGAGAGTCGATAGGTATTTACTATTATAAAGCTGGTTTACCAAACTATAATCTATTATCGATTCAATTACATATCTCAATTTGACATCTTTATGACAATCTTATTAAAATATCACAGACCTCAACCATAAACAATAGAGTATTTCGTGTATGATTATTGTGTCATGTCAAAATATTGTAGTCTGCCTAGCGTTTTAAAAATACTTATTGTTGACTATATATAATATCTACTAACGAAGGTATGGCAAACTAACTACATTTTACATGTATATATAAGCCTAGTACAATGTATTATAATGGGGGAATTTGAAGGAGAGACAGTTGACGGACTACGTCATTTGGTTGGAATATGTCAATACCACATAATCTATAACCACTAATCCACGATCTATATTTGTTAAACTTCTCTGAATGTACATAATATCATGCATTCTTATTAGGTTACAACACAAGTCTAACATATTTACAACATAGAGTATGTTCGGTATTGTTGGGTGTGCTGAGATAATAACCTTATGCCTCCTACAGGTCGTGTCGCAATGCTTTGGAAAGGAATACGTGTATAGGATTTTCCGACTCTATCATTAAAGGAACGAGCGTGCAACACAAAATGGTCCTTGACTGTATTGAAACAATGACGATGGATAGACTTAAAAAGTTAAAACACTTAAATCTATGGAATAAATATGGGATAGTTAATAATACTAGAGGTCGCCCTGTGGTCAGAATTCGAGCATAAATATTTTAATACATTGTGTAGAGGAGCAATAAAAAACTATTATCTATTCAATCACAGACTTCAATTTCGCATAAAAATATAAAAGCATGAAGCTTTTACATCTACGCGTCTTTCGTAAAAAGGGGCACAAAGTTTTCCACTCGCGTATTAATATGTAGATATTATAAGTATAGGAAAGCCATGCTCAGCTGGCAAAACACTGCGACCTCACAGAAAATCGGTGTGAAACAGTAATTGCACCGAATTTTGTCGAGTGCGTGAGTTTACCGGAGATCAAACTTCCTATGCCTCATACTAGCCGATAATGTATTTGCTTCTGATGTTGCATGTGTCCATGGGCAACGACAGTTGCCTTCTATGAGGTGACTCATCAGCTCGCTTGTTTTTTTCATAAAAAGAAACTGCCATCACCAACTTTAATTGCTACACTTTGTAAATGCTATAGACATAGGTACAACTTCTAAGTATTAGGACCTTCAAATTGTTCGATATCATAAATTTTAATATATTAGGTAGGTACTGAGTGCTACCTAATAGTATTTAAGATATTTTATCTTAATAGGTTAAAAGGGAAATAGTGCTGATAATAATATGCTTTGCCTATTATTAAAATTATCTCGTTAGTCTATCAATTTTTACATGCGTAATTGTTATTAAATTATACAGCACTTAGAGTTAGTCAAATGTATATTTTCAGAAAGAAGTTTTATTCAATATCCAATCTATACTTAATGAAAGAGGTTGATATTCGTCATATTATAATCAATTTTTTTTTAATTATGGAAGTTTTTTTTTTATTTAAGCTTAGGCCACTGTGATGGATATTACGTAGATTTTTATCGCGAAAACTTTACGGTTCCCGCAAGGTAGTGCAAATTTTTTTTTGTTGAGTATGCCATATTATCAAGGAAAAGTTGAAAATTATAAAACTTTAATCTTTTAAGATTGTATATTTCTGTGATCTTGTTATAGTAACAAGTAAACTAAAATTTTTAATGAAAATAAGGGGGCGCTCAAGGAGTCTCGACCGTTGGTAGACCTAAAGCCGGCTCTGTATGGAGTTAGGTATCGATTACATCATTTACATAATTCAATTGAAAAACGAAACTTTTCGTTTAATTGGAATGATAATATTTTGTTAGAATATTTTAGTTGGTCACGACTCACGATCATTTCCAAATTTAATACACGGCTGTAATTGCAATTTTGTTTGAATGATTGCTTTTAAAACGTACTGCTATATATCAGCCGCGCCTACGCCAGAGAGTTGAATTTCATATCGACAGGCTAAAGCTAGAACTTAATTTGGGTGCGTTATTAACGAATCTATTACGGTTGCATATAAAATAGTAATAATTATTAACCAAGAGTTAGAGCCTACCTAAATTGTAATATTAGTATTGTTTGAATAAGAGATTCCAAATAGGTAAGCATTTTGTGTTATTAAAAAATTTGGATGAAAAGCAGCAAACCCACGTCACCCACGGATCCACACAACTCTAAAGGTTTTTTTTTATTTGGTGCCATTATTTTATTCAATTTTGATGGGATCTGTGCATTTTATTAATATTGGATTGAAGTTTGTGCATCACTTCCTGCAACATGCTATATAATCCAAAGCAGGCATTATGTAATAATCTGCACGTACAAGTCAAGAATTTAAACTGGACGTCGAGGAGGCTTACAAGAATTTCAAGTCTAGCTTGTCCTTGCACCAAATATTAGGTATTACGTTAAAGGACCGACCTCGGACCGATACACTGTCATAATACAGGTCCTAAATAATTTGTACTTTGACTTTAAAGTTTAGAAACTGGAACAAGGCGTGTTGCACAATATCGTTGAGCTGTTAGGGTATAGGACCAGCAACCTTGATGCGGTGCCTGTTACTTAATTATTATGCCAGCCGAATTTTATATTATATTTAGGTGTATATCAATTTTTGCTTCTAATAGTCATTAGGACAACTATTCCCGCATAATTTGCGACTATTAATATTCATAGCAGTTAGTAAGTCGCCTTTTTAGAGCGTTTGGTTTGCACTTGAGAGGGAGCATGTTTGAACCCGGGTGGAGACGTGTACTAATGAGATATTCTCCGATCTCATGTACATAATACGGATGCTCTTTGCCGTGGGAGAGCCATGCTTTGACTTAAATGGGCCGTCTCGACTGGAGTGATACCACAGCCTCACAGAAAACTGGCGTGAAACGTCGTTGTGTCTCGTTCAGTGAGTGAGTTTACCTGTGGAACAGCTTCCATAATCCCCTCTACCTATTTCCCATTCCCTATTTCCTCATATAGACCGGCAACGCACTTGGGACTCTTCGGATGTGTCCATGGGCGATGGCAGTTGCTTTCCATAAGCTAACCCGTCTGCTAACTTGCCCCCTGAAACATTATTATTATTTGAGGTGCAAAATAACTTTGCTACAGCATGTAAAATAATAAAGAATTATAATGCGATTTTTTGATAACGACGTGTACTACCTAATTTTATACTAATTACACATTGCATGCTTATGAGTTATGCGTATACGTGTGTGTGCGTAAACGAAAGAACTACGGAATCGATGTTTTCATAAAATTTTTAGTAATTTAATATGAAAATCAACAAGAAACCGTAAACTTTACTTAAGTTGTCAAAATACAATTATAAATTAATACGATTTCAATTCTACTGTTTATTATATGTGTAACAAAACTTAATTAATTCACTAGATTCGCACACGCAACTTCGTTGCATCAAAATTTGCTTATCTCGATTTTTCCGTGATGAAAAAAATCTTATCTCCTTCCCTTGAGCTCAAAAGTTTCGGCGATGTTGCCGAAACTTTTGAGCCCAGTGGTTTAGACGAAGACAGACAGATAGGCAGACAGACTTTAGCATTTGTAATATTTGTATGGAAGTATGAATTCTTAAAAAAAAACATTTTCAATCCGCACTTATGGTATTCCTTTTAACATTTGAGGTGTGGTGCATTCCTGAAATCCAGAATGTTCGGGAATCCCGTCCGGGTCAGTGGCCCGAACGGATTAAGCTTCGACGTCCGGAAAACCAAATATTTTCGTGTCCGGACGTGCAGCGATAGATTTTTAAGTCGGAAAAAACCGGACCCGAAAATGTATTTCAATACCGTTTTATTATTCAAATTTGCTAGATCTCGTTATTGAGTTTAGGTTTTAAATTATTTAGTGGGTCTGATTCGTTGGATTTGCAATTGCATTCTCGAATAAATCGAATTCCAAAATTCAAACGAGTAAATTGATCAGGGATTCGAAATGTAAACATAAAATATTTTAGATGATTTGATGCCTCCACACCGACACGTTATTATTAGTCGAAAACATGAGTTTTTGTGATATCTGTTTTTTTATAAAATTTAGGGGTCAAGCGAGAAGTCGGGTTACACTCGTAACATCCGGGCGCGTTGTCGGCCTTTATATGAGGGGATAGGCTACGAGAATAGGGAACGGGAGAAGCGGGCCATAAGATTTTTAGGGATGCTGTAGGAGCTCCACTCTTAACGGCATATTCAAACCTACAGTCCCAAACGCATGCTGCCGTCCAAATTCAGAGTCATTTCACTGATTAATTAATGCTCATAACGGTTTCGAAGTACGATCCCTGTATGTTTTGTAGTAGTGCAACGGCTATTGCAACTTGAGTTGATAAATGGGGCGGCAGCGAATCAATTTATACCTGCATTAAACAGTGATAACTGATAGAATCCGCAGTATTATGATCGATGCTCTAATACCCCGTGATCCGCGACAACGCGTCGCGGTATTGAATATTCAACGATAATATTGATGATTCTAACCAACATATACCGTGCAATGCCAGTACATTATACTGAATAAAATTAAATATATACTACATTAATAATATTATTCAAACTGTGGTGGGAAAGCCATGATTTATCACGAATGGGCCGGCTCGACCGGAGAAATTCCACGGCCTCACAGGAGAGGCTTGAAACAGCGTAGCGCTGTGTTTCGTTCAATGAGCGAGTTTCCCGGAAGCCCAACTCTCTAGTCCGTATTCCCTATCCCTATTCTTTTAGTAAGCTACGAGAATAAGGATAAGGAAATACTACTATTATAAACTACTTCTTTATTAAATAAAAAACCGTTCTTCTTTATTAAAAAACGCGCTTGCAACGCTTCTGATGTATTATGTGTCCAAGGGCGACGGCATTTGCTTTCCATCTGGAGACCCTTTTAATCTCACTAAAATCCTATAATTGTTAAAACACAATAAAAATAATGTGTTATAGACAATTAATATGGATTTTAACTGAAAAATGCATTCCTGAAAATATAAAAGGTACTCGTAATAAAAGTTACTTGACACAATTTTTATAAAATGTAAACATTTCTTTTCTTTTTAATTTGGTACAAATTTTTAGTGATATTTAGAGAGCAAGTAAGCAGACGGGTTCCCTGATGAAAAACAACTGCCGTCGCCAATGGCTACTCGTAACATCCGAAGAGTCGCAAGTGCGTTGCCGGCGATTATGAAGAATTAGGGAATGGGAATAGGAATTTGATTTTCTAATCCCTCTTTGATTAGAGAAGTTGGGCCACCGGCAAACTCACTCACTGAACGAAACACAGCACAATGCCTCTTCACGCCAGTTTTCTGTGAAAAAAGGAATTGTATAAAATTTAAAGGAACAAAGAAATGTTTTCTCTTGATCTATAGAAAATAAATACACAACAGTAAATGACTTTAAACATTCAAATGCTAAAAACTGCAAATTGAAAATTATGAAAAAATCAAATGTATCACTATTAACTAATAACTTTGACCGTCTCCTACGTCTTAATTACGAAGTAACTAAAACTTTGTCTAGGTTGAGGCGAAACTTTAAAATTTCCAGGCGAAACTTTGTATTTGCGTAGACCATCGCGCGTTCCCTCTGGGTTTGAATTATTCTTCATTAAAACCTGCGTTGGAGCATTCACAATAGAAGCGGATGCAAAGAACCGGATGCAATTAGCGACGACAGAGACGGAATCTCCAATCTTTTCACTCCTTAATAACCCCGCCATTGAATCCTTGAAAGCTATACTTAAACATAAACACTGAGAGAGCTTGGATATTCAAGTTAATCTTACATTTTGCTGACTAGAATTTGTTGAGTAAGTAATAATAAAGAAATAGTTTTGTAATCATTTTTTAATGATTAGCTAAGAAGTAGCTCGCGACAAGTGCGTTAACCAACATCATAATCAGAAAAAAAGCCATATCGACTTGTACTACCAAAATTTTTGTAGCTAGTGTACCTATAATTATAATCGAGTTATTATTATTGCCGATAAGAAGTAGCAAGCCCTTAGAAAAATTGCTTCGTTTTTTGCTCGTAACTCAAAAAGTACTTTTTACATAGCGACATTTTAGCTCAAGGACGGCAGAATATAAGTATAGACGTAATCTCCTAAACCTAATCGTACAAAAGATTATCCTTAATAATATTAAATAATAGCGATAAATCTCGTGTAAGATTACTATGTAGGAGTTATACAAGTCTTACCAAATAGAGACTAGCAATATTAGGCTCGCGGTTGGGCCTTAAAAAATAGATTTATTACTATGAATGGGTTTTTATGTACAGTTTGTCTCATCAATAATTTTAATAATTAACAACTCGTGCAGTATACACCTGACGTTTGGAGTCAATAAAAAAAGGCCTTTTATATTTTTGAATAACTTAATTTTTAGGGTTCCGTAACCAAAGGGTAAAAACGGGACACTATTACTAAGACTTCAATGTCTGTCCGTCTGTTGATCTGTCTGTCTCTTGGCTGTATCTCATGAACGGTAATAGCTGGAGAGTTGAAATTTTGACAGAATATGTATTTCAGTTGCCGCTATAATAAAAATACAATAACTTTATTGTTTAAAGGGGGCTATAATACAAGAAATATGTTTTTTGCGTTTTGGTTCCTTTCATAACGATATCGATATATTCGACGCGATTATTATTATTATTAGCGGCGTGGCGAAGTCACTAGGGTGCCTACTTAAGTACGAAGAGGCCCGTGCTCTAATCCCACAATTCCCACAATTTTATTTGATGTTTTTCTTTTCTTATAAATTTTAAACTTTGTCATAACACATAAAAATATTGAAAACTCTCAGAAATGCGTTTTCCCAATTTTTTACCAGTACAGAACGGGTACGGAACCTTTCGTGCGCGAGTCTAACTTGCACTTGACTGGTTTTTGTTCCTACGTCTGCGTTTAACACACAAGAAAACTATCTGCGGCCTAAAATGTATAGCACGCCACAAAACTTAATATTTCAAGCATAAAAACCATCAAGCCTTTAAATTAAATCGTGGTTTAAGACCTTTCAACGAGAGATCTTTCAAGGATCCTATATAATATGACTACCAAACTATATTCCATAGAATTCCAATCAGTGCCTGTCTTTCAGCTTGATCATCAGGCCCTCAAACTTTATGGTGGTCCAAGTTTATTAGAAGACCTTTCCAAGATGTCGAAACACGCTTGTGATACGACATTGAATGGCAGTTAATAATCTTTTTTTTATTTCCTTCTTCCTCCCCTAACATTATCAGGGTTTGTTTTTGCTAAAATAATTACATCATCTTATACAACTTACATATCAGTAGCTTTACATCCAATTTAAATGATAATCTAGTAAATAATAATCCAAAAATATTTAACAGTTAAGAACATAAAGCTATAACATTACGGCACAAACATTCAGTTTAACCTTAATATCACATATAAAACCTAAATCTAAGGCCTACAACTATTATCACACTAAGGTTTTTCCTATTTACAAAATCCACGATCCTTTTACAGAAACAGAGATAAAACTCTCACTATTTTTGACCCAGGATGGGAGGTAATAATAATAATAATAATAATAATAATAATAATAATAATAATATTCATGGACGCTTTACACCACGTAAATCTGGTCCTGTGCTAAGTACCCGAAGGACTTGTGTTACAGGTTACCAGACAACGGAAATATATTTAATACTATACACATATTTAAGATTTTTATTATATAATACACATATTTAATATACATCCATGACCCAGGAACATTGAAAAACTTTTTGTCCCGTCGGCGGGATTCGAACCCGCGACCCCCGGCGTGAGCTACTAAAGCTCAACCGCTGCGCCATAGAGGTCGTCAGGTAGTTAATGATATTGTCTTCCGGCTCCATCATGAGATCAGATTAACAGGTCTATAATTAAAATATTGTCATCAGAGCTACATACAATTTATGATCTCAAGTACATAATACGGATGCTCATTGCCGTGGGAGCAAGGCTTCGGCATGAATGGGCCGGCTCGACCGGAGTGATACCACGGCCTTACAGAAAACTGACGTGAAACGGCGTTGTGATGTGTTTCGTTTAGTGAGTGAGTTTACAGGTGCCCCAATTTCTATCATCCACATGTCCCTAATCCCATTCTCTAATTTCTCATACAGGCCGGCAACGCGCTGGCAACTCTTCGGATGTCACGAGTGTGCATGGGCGACGGCAATTGCTTTTCATCAGGTAGCTCGCTTGCCCCCTAAAGGTCATAAAAAAAACAACTGCCAGCTTTCATACGTTAATTGATAGTTAAATCTTAGATACATTAATACTCGAGCGGAAAACCTTATACCGCTTTTAACGAAAGACGCGTAGATGTAAAAGCATGAAATTTCTTGCAGCTATAGTTGATATGGAGGAAGAGGCGCGTGGAATATCAATATTATTTTAAAATATGCTTTTATCTTACATATTTTTAGTAAATAAAACGCTATGCATACTACAACACGCACACACACAATATTTTAACAGGACACGATAATCATACACGAATTAGTCTATTGTTTATGGTGGACTTCTGTATTTTTTTTTTAAATTAATGGCCTGGTCACGACAATTTTATGTCAAATTGAAGTTTGTGATTAAATTGAGAATATATTATAGATCTTTTATATCTCTTCACTAACACTTAATATTTTCAATATTTATAGTTGCATTTCGACCACAGGGCGACCTCTAGTTTAAATAAATGTCACTGCCTTAGATTCCGTTTCATCGTTACATACACGACTACAACGACGTTTTTTTTTTTTCAATTTATTTGAGTTGTCTACAGACCTTATATATCGTTTTTCTGTCACTACTATTACAATTATTTCGTTCAAAAACATTTCATCAAAGTTTACTGTTCTATCACGCGCTGGACTTTTTCTTTAATTTCCTACATAACAATATTTGTGACAGTTATTCCTATAGTGGTTTAACTTAGAAATAAAATTTTACTGTATGACGATGGCTTAGCTGAGTATAAAACCGGTTCAGCGAAAACTGCAGGGGTAAATGATAGACGGAAAAGAAGACAAGCAGACAGACGGACAGAAAGACAAACTTTCATCTTTGACACCAAGAAATGACACCAGACCCAAAAAAAAAGTTCAATCTGCTTGTTTCCATTTCCAGTAATATCGAAAAACTTTTTAGAACTTATTACTTATCATAAACAAAAGAATAAAATCTGAAATTACAAAGTTTTCTTGTTTAACTCCTTAACATTTTACTGCTTGTTTTTAATCTTCTTTCACTTTGGACTTTTTTATAACTGAATTACGTTGAACTTAGCGAAGTAAAAAGTTTTTATTCGTTTATTTATAAATAGAACTGACGTATTGAGTTTATTCTTGTTGTCCGGATGGTGAAATGCACTTAAAGTCGTATTTTCGGGTTCCGTACCCAAATGGTAAAAACGGGACCCTATTACTAAGACTACGATGTCTGTCCGTCTTTCTGTCTCCAGGATCTATCTCAAGAACGGCAATAGCTAGAACATTTTGGTTTTTTGCTAATAAATGTCACTATGATGTCGTCTGGATCGTGCAATTGCTTGATACGACGTGAACTGATGTAGCTGTTTAACTAGCCGTTTATTAAAAAATAATTATAACATTTACTAAGAAATACCAAATCTCAGCTCGATCCGTCTAGTAGTTTGGGTTGGGCATTAATATATCACTATGCCAGTCCTTTAGTTAAAAACTTAAACTGCTTAGTTTATTAAATGTTAGTCTAAATCAGTTCATATTTATAAAATACTAGTTGACCCCGCAGACGTTGTCCTGCCGAGCTATTTTGTGAATCTAAACCATTCTCAAATCCCCTTGAACACACACAATAAATTTCATCAAAATCGGTCCAGTCGTTTGAGAGAAGTTCAGTGACATACACACTCACAGAATAATTATATATATAAAGATTAGTTGGTGCCCGCAACTTCGTTGCGTATAAATTGTATATAGCGCGTGAACCGTACGTTTTCTCGGAATAAAAAGTATCCTATATGTTGCCCAGACCTGACAGCTATTAAACAAAAAAAGATTTATTCAAATCCGTCCAGTAGTTCTTGAGTTTAGCGAGTACAAACAGACATACAGACAAACAGATAGACAACTTTTTTTGTTGATATGTGTTCTATTACTGTTTCTTAGCACCCCCATACTGATTATTTTGTAAAAATATCAATTGTACAGACACTCCAATTTTACTGTTTTATTATATGTATAGATTGCACTCACCTATTTTAGTATAACCTTTTAAATTATATTAAAACTAGATGATGTGCGCAATTCCATTGCGTGAAAATTCCTTTATCGCGCGGGAACCGTACATTATCCTATGTCCTTCTCCGGGGCTCAAAATATACCAAATTTCAGTGAAATCGGTTCAAGTGTTTCGGCGGATTTAAGTATGGAAGTATGGATACTCTTAGCCCGGCTGCACACTATCCGAAGTTTTGATTAGAAAATTTCGGACGCACTCTGTCCATATGTTTTGTTGGACCCCGCATTCTCACCGAAATTTCTGATAGGTTTTTGTGTGGTGTGGACTTGATGACTTCTTCTGCCTGTTGCAATACGTCGTGGTGGCTCTCATTAAGTTTGGTGATATGAGATGTCTTTAAGCACCAGGACGCTTAGCCAAGACCTAAACGTTTTCGCTTCTTTGTAGAATCGCCTAACAAAATGTATGGAAATGATAATAAGGCTAAACCAGCCAGCGCCGGCAGGGATGGCGAACCTTTTTTACTAGAAAA